>CAUYON010026245.1:0-70520 GCA_963573935.1 Arctocebus calabarensis | reverse complement strand
GAACTCTGCTTGCTTGTTTGTATGGAGGTATGGCGTATACTGTGAGCTGTTCTCTTGGGGGAGGGGACTCCCGTCCACTTGGTGATGTGCTCTGTACCTTTTATTTGTATCCTTGGGGTCGCAGGTCGCTCCAGCAGGGTTGATGTGCGTTCCTCGACCTTGTCTCCTGGCTCAGCTCCAAACTATTGGCCTTCTTGCTAAATTTCTGTCCTTTAACTCTCCTTCTGGACAGCATCTGCAGAAAACTGGCTATTGACCACCATCTTGGCTCCTCCCCCTCTAGTCCATTTTTTTAATACTGTCTGTATAACCAAAATCTAGATGAAACTGGCCTGCCCCTACAACTAGGACTTCAAGGACATTGTAGAATGTGGGGAAAACTAGGACCAAATGGGAAATAAAAGGAACTGTGATATTTTTCCTCCCACCCAAAAATAAAAGAAGAAAAGGCACAAAGGTACATGGTTAAAGCTTTATCAATTCAGTATACACAACATTTATTGGACACTCACTCTCCTTTAGGTCAGTGCTTAGAAATCGTGCATCACAATCACTAAATCTTTGGGAAGCTCTCCTAAAATAAACATGGGGTCCAGGTATGTGCACTTTTTAAGATATTCTTGGTAATCTTTTTAAGATATTCTTGGACAGTGGAGATAGAAAGGCGATTCCATCCCAAGGGTGATAAAGGGAGACTCTGTCTCAAAAAAAAAAAAAAAAAAGAAAAGAAAAAAATATATATATAAAAAGAAAGAAAGGAGATTCCAAATCTTACTCCTTCTTTTTGCCTAGAGTCTTCATGGAATCACCTCTGAATGTCATGACTCAATAGAAGGGGAAATGGATGGCACCATGGAAAGCTTGCCAGGAAGATAGAGTAACTTTCCGTTGGACCTACCTACATGGAGAGCTAGATTTGTGTTAAAACCTGAACTGGGAAGTGATGTCCATTCATACCACTTAGCTACTTGGCTAAAACTTCAAAGCCTTTATTATATGTAATGTGATGGAGACAATGCTTAGTTCTTTACTTAACAAACATTCATATACGGCAATCTTTGTGTTTGGTACTGTTCAAAGGTATTTACTTGTATAAACTCATTTAATCCTGTTAACAAGACTATCACGGGGGCAGAGTTATTATCACCATTTTGCAAATGAGGAAACAGACATAGTAGGTAAGGAACTTGCCCCAGGCCACCCAGCTCAAGCTGGAACCTGGGCAGATGTTCCCAGGCCTCTCATGGTGCCTCACATTCCCAAGTTGACATCTTCACTTTGTAGGCAACCCACATGTCATGCCTATTTTATAGATGAGGAAATGCCAAGGTTTGGCATTAAGAACTTGACTGTGGTCCCAGACAGTGCGATTCCAGAGTTGAATCTGCAAACCTCTTCATTCCTCCGTCTCTTAAGGAATACCATGAACAAAGAAAAATCCAGGGGCCCCTGGTGCTCAGAGTCATGTGGGACCTAAGCCACAACTCAGAAGATCCATTTTTTTGTCAAAGCCACTGACTTTGCCAAGCCTCCCCTGCAGGACAGAGCTGTGGAAGGCACCCCTCAGTGGGTGGCAGTGAGGCTAACAGGCATGAGTTATGGAGATGATTAGCCCAGAGGGTGGCACTAGGAAAGCTCTGAGATAAAGACTTTTATAGTTACCACATTTATTCCTGAATCTCCAAGGGAAAAAAATTGACATCCAGCAAAACACATATTCTAAATAAATCACCTGTGGAGTCTTGCAGTGGGAGAGTGGCCTCAGCCTTGGATTGACCCATTGGTATAGTTTGGAGGAAATGGTGTTTGTCATTCTGGGTTATCCGACAATTTTGCAGGCAGGAGTCTTTAGGCGTGACAGGCTACTGCTGGCTACTTGCATGGTCCAGCTGTCAAGTTAGTCATTTTGGTAAGGGGTATTTAAATTTAAGCCAATCAATATTCATGACATGTTTATAACCTGAAAAGTTTGAGGTTATTTTTGTGCAAAGTAAGTTAAATATATTTATACACATCCCCAAAATAACAAGGAAATTTAAGCTTATTTATGCCGCATCTTGTTCTGTTTCCCAAGCTGGAGGTTTAGCCTCAGCTGGTACCATTATTCACTTTCTGTGTCCAGGAGGTCACTAGTTTCTAATGACTCTACTTTCAAAGTCTCTGTAGAGTCGATTCCCTCCTCCCATCCCCAGTGCTATTGCCTGATCTGGGATCTTCCTCAATTTAGAGGACTGCAATTGGCTTCCATCCTTTTCCTAGTTCACTAACACAAAGCTGATCATGTCATTCTCTTGGGTAATAACTTTCTGTGGCCCCACCTTGGTCAACTGACAAGTCCAAACACTTTGGCCTTCTCGGCCCTCCACAGGCCGGCTTTAACCTGTCTCCTCTGACCCCAGCTTCCCTCTGGAATGATACCCCTCCCGCCTCTGTTCGCTCCTGCTGCCACACACACATGCACACCCTGTTGTTTCCAGCCTCATTAAAATCTGTGCCATTCACCTCATTCTTCCATATCCTGACCTTTGTAGGCCCTGCTTCTCCCACCGGAAATTCCCTTCTCCTTCTTTTGTGCCTGTAAAACTCTGAGGCATCATTTAAGGTCACATTACCCAAAGGAGCCTTTGCTGGCCCCCCCAAAGCATTGGTGTTACCCTTTATATTGTTCCATTGTGCATATTTCTTAGCCTGTCACATTGTAGGTATTCACTGAGGATTTATTTATCAAATGAAGGAAGAGGTAAATAAATAACCTTGTAGTTTCCTTGAAGGTAATCTCAGAGTCTTACACATCTTTGAACCAATGCTATTGCAAAATAAACATAATATTCATCCTACAAATGTTTGTGTTACTAAATGAAATATAATCCTGCCATTGAACAAAAAGGAGACTTCAGGTTTACAAGCAAGGAGTCATTTGATTTTAATATCCTAGGAGACAATGTTATCCACACAGACTAATACGTCATTTCCATTATTTGAATTCTATAAGAAGAAGAAATGTCGATATAGTTTTTAAAAATAAGCATATTTTGTAGTACTGTAAAAGCTAATGTGTTGGCCTAAACAGATTTTTCTTAAGGGTGGGGTGGGATGGGAAGGAGCATGTCTCCCTTGAGAGGTGTTGCATCTTTGCATATGTTATTTCTCTAATTGCTTGAGGGAAAAGCTTGCTTAACTCTCAAGTTTCAGAGTGATCTCTGGACAAAAGTGAATTATCTAAGTGTGAACTGATCTGTTCCAAGATAGTTTTCCCTTTGCCAGATTGGTCTGGCTTTTTTTTCCCCTAAGGTTTATGTGTATTGAGTGGCACATACAAGCCTGGTTTCTAGAATTTCGGATGACAACAAGCAAAACATACAGATTTTACTGAGTGGAACCATCAAGTTCCAGGTTAAAATGCTGCCATAAATTAACAAGGGCTTCTCGGTGCCTCAGCAGCTAGAGTCTCTTAGACGCATTCACTGTTTCCATGTTTCATTGTATTGTGCTTTTGGCTGCAGAGTCAGAGACATGCCTAGGGCCTGTGACAGCCCCCCTCCCCCAACCACAGACAGGTTCCTTTTTGATAGCTCCTGAAGAAGGTGTCATTTTAGATTTTGGGTCAGTGGAAAATTACCATGTTCAAGTTGTGTGATTTACCAGTTACTGTCTCTCGCCTCCCTAGTTTGTCTAAGTCTGTCATGGTTACATTTGCCTCTAGATTACCCTCTTCCTTTTGGTTAACAGCTCACACATCGTCTTTCCCAGCTAATACTTTTATTCTCTATGATGAATTAGTTGCAGTTTTTACCATCTTCTAGTATATAAGAAGACAATTGCACCCCTAATAAGTTACCCTAGCACTCTCATTTAGAAGTATTTATACTTTGGAAATTCCCTACTATTTATTTTTATGTTTCAAAAAATAGTGATTTACTTAGATACATAAAATGTAATGTGGGTTTTGCTTAATTTCAAATAGGAGCATTATATCTGCTATTTCCTGAATACCAGCTTTATAGTACTGTAAGTTACTTTTATTAGAGTCAGAAAGAGTTTTCTTCAAATCCATTCTTCTTTACAACCAGACTTTTCTGTGACAGCAAAGATAATGGTTTAATGATGGTCCAGATTGCTACTCTTACATGAAATGGGATTTATAAGTTGGTTAGGGAGAGTTAAGATTTTAGAAAGAAAGATCTAAATCACAATTGCTTTTAGGAAAAAAACAACTATGTTCTGTGTTAGTTTGTCCTCAAGGAATATTTTAGGGTTTTAAATAGCACTTTTGTAAATGATTGAATTATTTTTGTTAACCCTGAGCAAAAGATTGGTAACAAGATTTATGCAAGCAATATTGGCTCAGTAGTGGAGTGGTGGACTGTCCTGGTCTCATAAGGTTCCTGTCTCTCAATGAAACTGAGAATCCTCTTCATCCAAAGTCTGAAGTCTACTTTAGTGTGTGAACTATCAAAACAAAGAGTGGGTAGATTTATAGTTTTGAGATTTAAAATAACAAAAAAGATGTTGGATGATTCCTTGTTCTCCAGGGAACTGATATATTTCCATCCTAACAGGAAAATGAGAAAATGGAAGCTGGCATGTTACTCATTTATGTCCTGGGCAGCAGGGACTCTATTCATTAAAGTGTGTACAATTCTCAGCCACTTGCATCTCAGTTCTCTCAAAGAGTGGCTTGGCTTTGCCTGCATTAGTGAGCTTTTGCTAAAAGGAAAACTTTACACAGAAAATAGATATGTATTTAAAATGTATGTGTTACCCTTCCAGCATAAAATTTTCGGATCAGTTCTAGATATAATATAAATATCCCAAGTGAAAAAATTGTTTTATCTTCAGCAGTTATCCTGTACTTAATCATTAAATAAGATCAATGAAACTTACAGATAGGAGCCCTAAAATCTTAATCAAGCCAATTTTACATGGGCTTGGGGAGCCCTAAAAGGAAACAGGCCCTCAGAGCCCATTGGTACAACTCTGAAATGAAATTCCCACATGCATTAATCAGGCTTCTGTTGTTACCACCAAATGAAATATGATTTTCAGGCTTGGTAACACTTCACAGTTGATTGGTTCTTTCTATCCAACCACCCATCTATCTGTCTATCCATCGTTTTAAATTCTCTCCCCAGCTGTGATTCGGAGACAACCATTGTCATTTAGATGCTGATTCCTCACTGTGATTCTGCTGGTGTCTGCTGACATTGAAATAAGGGCTATTTCTCAAGGTAGATTAATTACATAAACAAATTGAGGGATGAGATTTTTTTCTGCTTTTTTTTCTTTAATAATTTCTATCCTGGGTCTCAAGAAGTGGGACTCTACACGGTTTACAAACAAAAATAACTCAAGGGTATTAGTCTATGTTCTGAGAGAGGCCCAGGCAGAGAGACTTAGAAAACATAGACATACGAGGAGGACACATACATGACAAGTCTACACATTAACGTGTGTGAAATAAATGAAGAAATGTCTCAAATAGGGAAGCAGAGAAAAAACTAGCAGGGTAGGATCCTAAAAACATTTAGGATCTTATTTCCTTTCTTTTTCTTTATTTCTTATTTTTAGGGGGGATGTTTGTTCTTATTAAGACAGGGTCTTGCTCTACACTTCACCCCCACCCCCCAGGCTCACTGTAGCCTCAAACTCCTGCCCCTAAGCAGTCCTCTGGCTCAGCCTGAGCAGCTGGGACCATAGACCTGCACTACCACATCTGGCTAATTTTTTTTGGAGATGGAGGTCTCACTATGTTGCCCAAGCTGGTGTCAAACTCCTGGCTTCAAGCTGCTCTCCTACCTGAGCATCCCTAGTAGCTGGGATTACAAGCATGCATTATGAAGTTCAACTCCCTTTCACTTTTTTCATGTTAAATTTTAGGGGAAAAGATACCGGAGAAGTTGGCAGTAGCAATTGCTTCCAGGTCAGAGAACCAGACTGGGGGGATAAGAGGAGATGAGAGAGCTGAGAGTGACTTGAAGTTTCACCAAATGCCTTTATATGCCTCTTAAATTTTGTTCCATGTGCATGTGTGACCCATTAAAATAATTTGTATTAAAGATAATGAGAATGAATGAGATTAGCATAAGAACAGTTAAGATTTGATAGAGGGAAGGATCACAAAAAACTCTACAGTTGGCAGAAATGGAAAAGATTTTTATTTATTTATTTTTTTAATACCAAAGGGAAGTTCTGAGGCAGGCTTGAGGGGCAAAGATGGGAAGATGAGCTCCAGGGTGATGTCATGTGGGCAGCTGGATGGAGGAGGTTGAAGGATGAAGTCATTTTGGAAAGCTATCCACAGGGACAGCCACTCAGGGATGGATGGATCAGAAATAATGCCAGAGGGAAAACCACCAATTTCAGGAAAGAAGATGAGACTGTTTCTTTTAAAAGCTTTCACTGTTCTAGAAGAACTATGATAAATAGTTATGCTTATCTGGAAGGAGAAAAAAGTGAGAGAGTAAAAAGATGACTTTTCCCACATACACTTGATTTTGTCCTGGAAGGAATACATTCTGTGTATTGCATCAGTGAGAATGTAGAGAAAATCCTTTCCCAAAGAAAAATGAAGAGGGCAAGGGGAGGGGAAGGCAGCTATTTTGGAGGGAATGCATGGCCTCCAGGAGTGTTTTCAGTGCCCCCTCTTTGAGTTGGGTGCAGCATCCTACAGGCCGACATTTGGTTTCTTAACTTAGAGGGTTACCGCTGGCTTTAATGACTTGTTCTGCGCTCAATGTCCACTTCGCATTGTGTTTTATGCTGTTTAGTATGCTCAGACAAAATCCTTCCCTACAGTGTTTCTCTCAACTCTGTTCTCTGTGTCTAGCAGTTTCATGGGTTCCTTTTCACTGGTTGCCTTCCAGGTCCAGACTAAACTGAGAGCACTTATGTTCCTGTCAGCCTCCATTTTGTCATTAAAATTTTGTGAAAAGTGGTATCAACTGCCATAAATCAAATGATTATCCCTTTGGTTTCATAGTATTTGTGTATTACTAGTTTACTCTTTAATACTCTCATAAGGGCCTCCTAATCGTCAAGTTTAAAATGAAATTGAAGTGCAGATTCTAGAGCACACATCTTTGTAAGGTCTGACCTGGAAGGGATAGGACGTGGCTCCCCGCAAAGGTTTCCTGAGTCTGGGGCACACTTTGGTTTCTCTGGAATTCTGTCATGACCACCACAAACCAAGTGTTTTAGAATGAGATGTTGAAAGCATCCTTAATTTTAAAGATTTCCATGTCTTCCTCTTCCAGGATGGGCATGCCATGATTCCTCACCCCCCTTCCCAAACCCTGCCAGGAAAAGCCAGTGACTTGTAAATTGAAGCTATGTCAGCTAAAGCTTTTATTGGTACTTAGTATCCAGCCTTCCATCTGCCTTTAATTAATTCTCTACTGAAAGAAATAGCTTTGGCCTTTTTTTTTTTTTCTTGCATGTCTTCCATTTTAAAACTGTAAGTTGTGACAGGAGGCTGACAGTAGTTAGATTTCATAAGGTAGATGCCCTCTTCCTTATCCTTAGTATATTTTAGGTTTTAGGCAAAACATCTAGGATTCTTTATGTTTTGTTTTTCTTCCTCCCTGAATGTCCCCATTTTCTCCACCATTCTGCAGTTTCATCTAATAAATCATGCAAGTAACGTTGACATTAAGAAATTGATATTCAGAAAGAGAATTTTAAAAATAAAATGAAGATTTGATAAACTTTCTCACTTATCCTTTAATCCAGAAATAGGTATATATTTTTAAAGGATGTTAAATGTGAGTTGGGCAAAAGTCAAAATGCTTCTCACTTTTTGTTTAAAGTATATCATTTTCTTAGTACAAAAGCACAGCAGATATTTAAACTCCATGGTGAACGATATGAGAGATTTATTTATGTAATATAATTAACATATTTGAATTTTTTCCCAGCCAAGAGTTTTTCTTAACAATATGCCTTATAGATGTAGTAGCTATTTAAATATGTACAGACTGCAGATTAGTTCTAGTTAAATATTGATAAAATGCTCTTTAGTTTACAACGCTGTTTCATATTCATCACCTCACTATAGCCATGCAACAGTTCGTGGAGGGTATGAGTTCTTTTTACCTTTCGACAAGTAAGACCACAGAGACACCATGAGTCTGAATGACTTGCCCATAGCCACACAAGCAAGCCTGGTATTCGAACCCAAGTCTTTTGACTGAGCCATCAGTACTTTTCCTGTCTCTTCTGCCTCAAGTTTCTCATGATCAATAAATAGATCTGTGTGTAATATTAGGTTACTGTAAAAGACAATGTTTCTGAGGTCGGGGAGAGCCAGGTTCATGTTGAAATGGCAGCCACATCTTCCAGCACCGTTCACATCTGACCTTTTTCACTCACCCCAGGAGTTTATGTTAAAAGCACCCTTAAGAGGTATTTGGAATTTTTTTTCTCCTGTTCACCAAACCATCCATCAGTCTCTCTGTCTGCTGAACATCGAGTCATGTTTCTGTGTTTAGCATTTGACCCTTCTCTTCCACCTTGTTCTGAGACTAATTACTAGGTCCCTTCTAAGAATTTTGATTCAAAAGGCCTTGGGTATGGTCCGGGGATCTTATTTATAATAATACGTTCCCAGGTAATTCCCTTGCTGGGGTCCATGTATCACACCTTGAGAAATTGTTTCCAGAGCACTACCACAAAATAGTTAATGCTCTCAGGGATGACTGATCCATCAAACAAGATAATTTCTCTCTATTAAAAAAAAAAGACATTTAAGGGCGGCTCCTGTGGCTCAGCGAGTAGGGCACCGGACCCATATACCGAAGGTGGCGGGTTCAAGCCCAGCCTCGGCCAAACTGCAAAACAAAAAACTAGCCGGGCGCTGTGGCGGGCGCCTGTAGTCCCAGCTACTAGGGAGGCTGAGGCAAGAGAATCACTTAAGCCCAAGAGATGGAGGTTGCTGTGAGCAGTGTGACGCCACGGCACTCTACCCAGGGCGATAAAGTGAGACTCTGTCTCTACAAAAAAAAAAAAAAAAAGACATTTAATAAGAGAGATCTGATTTACAAGGATTTCATTTTTTTCTTTTTCTTTTTTTTTTTTTTTGTATAGAGTAAGCTCGAATTCCATGGAAAAGTTGCTTAAACCACTTGAATCCCCAGGAACCCTACTAAATTAAGCTTTGCCATTCATTTTAGTACTTACCATACAAGTTTACCTAAGTCCTGCAGCCTGGGGATTTGTAGCCCACAGACACTCAAATATTACTTATTTTGTTTAACTGTCATACAATCTGCATTAACCTTACTACCTAAATCTTTTCTCCTATTTTAAC
This sequence comes from Arctocebus calabarensis, assembly GCA_963573935.1. Lineage (NCBI taxonomy): Eukaryota > Metazoa > Chordata > Mammalia > Primates > Lorisidae > Arctocebus > Arctocebus calabarensis. The sequence continues at coordinate 61,216 of CAUYON010026245.1, read as the reverse complement.
TAAACCCCCCTTGGCGTTCTCCAGCCTGACTCAGAAAACTGAAAGAGCAGGGATGGGGGCACAGATTAGTTAATATTTAGAATTAAATAGCAGCAAACAATTCTGAGAATCAGTATATACATGTTAATCACAGGGAATTTTCCAGGAGCAGTCTGGCATTGTTAAAAATGCGTGTTAAAAATGCCTGCAGAGTCACAAAGAAATCCTCCCCCTCTGTGCTCTTCCTCATTCATGTGGTTTGTCCGCTCCTCCTGGGAGCAGATCAGCCTGAGACAGAGCAGGCTTTCCCACCAGCTCCTGTAAAAACCTCCATGTTTTTCACTCTGAGGTTTTTTTGAAGCTAACATTAATTTTAAGAAATATTGTCCTGGCTTTGAGATAATTACTGTAGTGAGTACCAACATGTTTACCAGGCTGAGAAAAAGTCAGAGATAGTATAAAAAGAGTGATTCTCACTTGTCCCCAGAATGGCGTTTCTGTGCTTGTGGGAATGCATTAGAGACTGTGATATCATAAATGAGGAATGTCAGAAATATACTGTTTTGACATTGCTTGACAAATGTTTAGTCATTCTCAAACAAGACAAAAGAAACTTTAAGGTTCAATGTTATAGTAGAAATGATAATAAAATTAGCAAATATATTATTAAAAGTTTGTCAAGTCCCAGCTATAGTTTTAAGCATTTTACGTGAATGGTCTCATAACATTTCCCTAGAGGGAAGATACTATGATGTCTTCTTCGCAGCTGAGAACTTTGATGCTTAGAGAAGTTAAGTAACTGTCTCAGTGTGACATGGGTAAAATGTGGTAGGGCCATGTAGAAGGAGTTTTTAATTTACTCAGATCACATGCATCCTCTTATTTTCCAAGCCGAGCTGGCTTCTTCATGAGCATGTGTGATGGGGTCCTTTACATTTGTCAGTTAAATGAGGATAAATAGCTTTCCTTGTTTCAGTTTAATGTGAAGTTTGTCCAAAATTTGACTTCCTCTTTTTGGATGCTCTCTTAGAAATCCACCTTGCTTCTCCTCCCCAGGAGGGCATTGGGCTGTGCCTGGGGTAGGCAAAGGACATGGTGTCTCTGAAGCCACCCCCTTGCCTCTGGCTCTTTGCTTGTCTTGCTGCAACAAGCCCAGTCTGGGCCTGCATGGTGTGCCTCTGGTGCCTGTGTCTGGTGGTGCCTGGTCTCTTTCTCAGCTAGCAGTGTTCTAGGGACCTCAACTGCCTTCCCTTGATGAAGCTCCCTAATGGCAACTCAGTTTACTGTGGATGTCAGTTTGGTCCCCAACCAAGTGCCATTCCCTGAAGCTCACTGGCCAGCACCCTCAACCACCTCTCTCTCCTTTCCTCGGGACCATGGATTTCCTCTTCTCCATATCCCTACACCTCTGGGAGATACTTGAATCTAACCTTGGCCCTTCTTTATCAATTGCACTGTTCTGCTTTTATGCAGCTGATGCCATTTGGAGCAGAAACAGACCTGAGAAGCAAACCCCTCTCCAACTCAAAAGCAGGCAGTGGGGGCAGAGCCCTTTCTGCCTTTAGTTTTCCCTTCAGTGCTCTTCCTCCCTGGGAGAAAATTGTGACCCGTGACTTCTTGTGCTCTTGCCTTACTGATGGTCCAGTCCACACGGTGGTGGACAGGCCTTTTCCCTTCCTTTCTCTCTAGGCGGATTTCCTGAGAAACAGTGAGAATGTAGAAAAAAAATGAAAACCTTTGAAAGTATACGATTGGCTGGACATATACTAGATGGGCTCAAGTTCACCAGCTCAAAAACTCAACTAATATTGATAACTATGTCTTGAATCTGCATGAAACTCTTTCAATATGTTCAAGAATCTAAAATGGTCTTCAGACCACATTTCTACAAAATATAGAACAATTAGCCAAAGTGGCAAGTGCCTATAGGCCCAGCTACTCGGATCACTTGAGCTCAGTAGTTTGATATTGCAATGAGTTGTGATGAGCCGCTGCACTCTAGCCCAGGAGACAGAATAACATCCTGTCTCAAAACAAAAGGCCAAACAAACAAATAAAATGGTCTTCAGTAGTTAGCAACAGTCTACTACATCCACTTTCCTGTATTCGAGCGTTATTTTGGCTCCTTTTCTGTGATGCTTTATCAGCCTCATCCCTTTGGTCCCCAGCAGGACCCCTCCATACCGTCAGCCTGCACAGGGCACATGCAGCTCCTACTCTGTTCTCCTCATGCTTGTGTGACCCCAGGGAAGTCTCTCTGTCCCTGAACTTCCTCCCTGTCAACTTAACAGCCACTATCTCCTCTACCCTGGGTTAAAAGCCAGAACTTCCAGGAATTTACTTGTTGGCTAATAGACTTGCATGTAATTGTTCTAATATACCTTTCTTTTGAGTTCAATTTTTTTGATTTATTTTTATTTTATTTTATTTTTTAATTCAGACTAATATGAGGGTACAAATATGGGGAAATTGTATGTCTAAGATAAAGTTCAAGTTGTAGTTAAGGCAGTTGAGCCCTCCATCCTGGGGGTGTGCTGTATACCCTCATCATGGATCCATCAGGCAAGAGCTTTGTATATACTGTTTCTTAATTGTTTGAATGTATTTTTCTTTCCATCAGTAGTGCCAGAGGGTCTCAAAAACTTTAAGAACACGTAACCTCCTCCAGACACATGCCATTGTACTTTAACTCAATAAATAGCCAGGAAATATTTTTAGTGCAACCTGCTTTCTTAATTTATTTTTATCTACAGTGTATGGATCAGGGAGAGTCATGTTGGATTAAAATATTTCTAACATTGCTTCTTCTCTATTCCAGTTTTCAACATTTCATTTTGTCAGAATACTGAATATGTGCTTCAGGCTCTAATTATAAGTATACATTGTCTTTATAAAAGAAATCTGTAGTTAGGAGGAACTTTTTTTGAATGTGTATACATGTTTCACAATCACCAAGAAATAAAGGCCTCTTAGGGCAGGGGTGATGAAGGCTTATGTGTATGTGGGCTTAAACTATTTATTCATTTTTGAGCAATGGCCAGGGAATGTGCTAAGCACTGGGTTTGCAGTGAGATCCATGACACCACTGTTAAGGGGCATGACGGTGAACATTTACTGTGTGCTCACCATGAGCCAGGTCATAGGCCAAGAAGTTTTACACACATTGCTATTAGGCTTCCCAGCAATTCTATGAAGCAGCCTTATCAATACCCTCATTTTGCCTTTCTGGGTGGCAGGCAGCCTGCATCTGTAGCTGAGTATTTCACCTCCCTTAAACATTAAGTGAAGAGATAAGGAGATAGGGAAGTTCTTTTTCTTTCCACTAGAGTAACAGCAGACCAGGTGGAAGGGTTTTAAGGGCGGTGGGGATTAGGGCAGAGGAAAGGAAGTTGAGAGCAGAACTTGTCGATCTGAACTGGCAGTTCCATCGCTGTCTGCTTTCTGCTTTCTGTGTTGCCACGTAACTGAGCACATATAACATGAGCAGTGTTAACACACAGGCAGCCCTTCCTACCCCATGTCCTTGACTGCACCTTTTTCAGCATCTGGACGTTCATTGGGAGGGAGGTGCACCAGATAGATGCTGAAGGTACAGAGTAGAATGAGGGGTGTCTGCCCTGAACAGGCTCCCAGAGGCTGCAGAAAAGAGGCAGAGACATACATGAGAATCTTCAGAGCAGCGAGCTATACTCAAAGTCCCAGAAATAGAGAAGAAAGGATCAATTCCTCAGAATTTTACTCTTCTACTACTTCTGGTAAACTTCCTTTCTCCTTCCCTCTATTTCACTAATAGGTACCCTTTCCTTCTCTCCTGACTGGAAAGACACTTCTCACAATCTTCCTACCAAATTATTTGACCAGATCCTCTGTTCTGTGTGCCCAGATTCTACAAGGAACATGATGGACTCTCACAACCTCAATTCCATGTTTTCAGTGTTGCCCACCAGGTCTCTCTCTTGAAGGCTGATTTCTCACTTAAGACACATGAGACCTTCTAGGAAACATTCAGATCTCCTAGAAGTTTATAGGTCTTATCTCAATGTTCAAATAGCCATACACGGTCCCCTCTGCATTTCTGGTCTTCCTCTTTTTCTTCATCTTCTTCTTCCTCTTCTTCATCTTCCTCTTCTCCCTCTTCATCCTCTTCCTTCTCTTCCTCCTTTTCTCCCCCCTCCTCCTTCCCTGGCAGCTCCACCAGGCTCCGAGTCCCCCAAACTCAAACTCAAAACCTGACTCATCCCTCACCTTCGTCTCCTTTACACACTCAGTCATCATATCCTGCTGAGAGGTCCTCAAAATGCCTCTTGCATTGGCCCTTCCTCCTGCTTCACATTACAGCCACCCCAGTCTTGGATTTTCATCACCTGGGGGTTGAATGAAAGCTCTCCAACTGGCATGTGAGTCTCTCTCCTTGTCCTTTCCTACTCTCTCTCATGTCTTTTCCTCTTTTTTTCTTTCTCTCCTTCCCTACCCACCTCCCATTCCCCCCTAACTCTTGCCTCACCTCATCTCTCTCACACACACACTCTAAACACCTCCAATGGTGGTTTCGTCTTGCTGTGACTCCCCTCAAGGATCCTGCTAACCTGCTCCCTGAGCCGTACTCCCAGTATTCTTCATGAACTCGCCAACCCTGTCCATCATGCCAGACTACCTCCCTTGTAGTAAACCTCAAGCAGTTTGGTTTCTTTGATCAGGCTAGGTTGTAGTAGTACTTAGTCATAGAAATCTCTAAGAAATTGACTATTAATATGGGAAGGGTCCTAAGGAAGCTAGAAACATCTTTCCTTTTTTTTCCTGTAGATTTTAACACAGTAAAGAGGTAGGCTTGTTTGGAAGTTTTAGATGTAGGAGCCATGGGTGATCTTGTTGTGTCCTCTTCAGATCTAAGTGGTATCTATCCTCACAGGAGTTGCATTTTCTACTGAAGAGATACAGAAGGCCTTCAGCATGTAAGCCAGAGATGTAATTACCCTATCAGCCTTACTGAGCTGCACCATCCCTGCCTTAGTAAGGAAATGTTCATGTTTCCTCCAGGGCCAGGGTCCAGTACACATGATGGGGACTGTGCTTTACATAAGACTGTGCTTAGTGACCACATTTAGGACCTGTTATTGGTTTTTTTTCTCCTTCTGTGTTTAGTTAGAGCATTTTTTTTCATTTGTACTTTCAAGCATTTTTATGTGCCTTACATGCCTGTCACACACTAATGGAGAATTCCTTGTAATATGCAGACGACTACCTATTTTTGAAAGCACATTGCAGTCTTCCGTTCCCCATCCTCCTCCTGGGAATCAGGTAAGGAGGCTGCCTCCTTCTCTACACACTTGACATTGTTCTCTCTCCAAATGCAGAGTTTTTCTTTGGAATACTGGTCAGGATTGGGTCCCCCCACTCACCTAGAAGTTTTGAGGGTTCACACTGACCTTTCTGTGAAGAGAAGCAGCTTGAAAATTTGTGCCATGGGGATGGGAATGTTGATCCTGGAAAGAATCAGGTTTCTACAGGAGGTGTTTTAAGACTTGCCATAGCATGAGTGCCTAGATGTTTCCCTTCTCTGTGGCACTATTTGTGGAGTCTTTTCCATTTTTCTTTGACTCTGGCACAAAAAATCTCATTTCAAAGAAAACAGTCACTTCAAAGATAAATTGACTGGCCATGTCAGCAACACTGCCAGCTCACTTGTGTTCTTTGACCTCCCTTCAGGAGCTTCAGTGGCCAGTTACTGAATGTACCCACCAGGTTGGGTGCCGTGGGAGGTGGAGCCGAGTTACATGGCGGCCCTCTCCTCGGTTTCACAGTGTAGCTGAGGAGATAAAACATACACTTGTGAGAAAGAGAATGTGCTTGATTGCTTACTGTTCAGTGAATGGTAAGGACCATGTGTGGCATTTCCCTAGACTCCTATCTCCCCAGGACTTCGTGGAGGACACGGAATTACACTTCAATTGGGAGAACTTGCCGCATTATTCTAAAATAAATATATTTTGAATAAAGGTAAAATTGACAAGCCAGATGAGGGAAAGATCTCTAATAACTGCTCACTGCAAAGTACCTTTATCTTGTTTTTTAAGCAGCTTGCTTGAATTCCATGAGAAAGACATTGTAAGCATAAAGGCAGAGAGCCTCAGAGTTTGATTTATACTTGGTCATGTTGGAGAGGCTGGTACCCCTAGGAATAGACCCACTTTCCTGTCTCACTCCACGTACAGTGCCCCTTGACGCTTGAGATCAACTTGGTGGAGAAGTGGTTACAAGGCTACTCATACTAGCTGCACTTTTGGCTGGGAAATGGCTGGGTTTGGAGAGATCGGTGTGTGCATGTGTGTGTGTGTGTGTGTGTGTGTGTGTGTAGGGGGAAAGGACACACCGCCTATGTGCATACTCAGAAGCATATTGCTTCTACCATTCCCCTTGCCTATCTCTATACAATTAAAGCTCAGTTGGAAGCAATGAGCTAAGCCTGCTCTGTACTTCTGCAGGACGCTTGCATCCAGCCACTGTCCTCACAAGTTAGCCCCTCTGCTTTTCGTGGCATTCAGTCTGCCTCCTACATCTTCTTCATTGTTCCAAAATAATCTTGGGGTTTTTCTTACGGTGTTTTGGAAGTTCCTTGGTGTAACTCGCTTTCTAAACATAGATCAGGTTTCTCCCATTGAGCACACGTGGTGTTAGGTAAAATTTAGGTCACCAACTTTGAGGGGCAAGCACATAGTCAAATAGGACACAACAGTAAAAGGAAACAAACCATAGGTTAATGTCAGTGTAACAGTCCCCTCTTAGATAATTGAGCATTTCATGACCTTGAACTATTTCATGATAAATTGAATGAATTGATTACCTTATTTTTAGCAGGCTGTCATTAAAATTGTTAATCCATCCATGGTAATAATGTAAAGGGAAGAGCAGTACTTCAACTCACAGGTGCTAGTAGGTGTTTTTATTCATTCATTCAACAAATAATTTGGGCCTCTGCCGTGTACATTCACACCACCAGGGGTATAGAGCAGGGGTCTTCAAACTTTTTAAAAAGGGAGCCAGTTCACTGTCCCTCAGACCATTGGTAGGCTGGACTATAGTTTTAAAAAAAAAAAAACTGTGAACAAATTCCTATGCACACTGCACATATCTTATTTTGAAGTAAAAAAAAAAAAAACAGGAACAAATACAATATTTAAAATGAAGAACAAATAAAGTTAAATCAACAAACTTACCAGTATTTCAATGGGAACTATGGGACCACTTTTGGCTAATGAGATGGTCAGTGTCCAGTTCCATATTTGTCACTGCTAGTCATAACAGGTGATGCAAGTGTGCATCAGTTAGTCTAGATTTGGTTAGAGATTTCAGATGTTTCATTCTGGAAAAAGTCTGTTCACAGACATAAGTGCTTCCAAATATGAGTGCCATTTTGAGTGCAGGGTTCCTGAGATTAGGATATGTCTCAGAGGGGAGAGATGCATAGAAATTAAGAAGGCTGCTTGACTTGAATGTGTCTTTCAGAGAGTCACAATTCTGCAGTTCAGCCAGTTCCTTTTGGTAAATTGTATCCACATTTTCTTTCTTTCTTTTTTTTATTTCAAGATACTTTATTCTTAAAACAGGTCACAACACTAAGCTTTTGGCCCATTCTGCCACTGTACAAGCTACAAATGCTTGCTGAACAGCAGAGGGGTGCTTTTTCATAGCATGTCTGAAAAGTGAATAAAAATCCATATAAAACAAATATTCAAATAGTTTCCATAGGAACACAGATAAGTGTGACCCCATCTCCTAATCTTACATATTGCTGCATCTGTGCAAACCCTACTCTTACAAAAACATTACAAAACTAGCAATAATTAAGTTAAATAGTCCCCCCAAATCCCTTAATTTAAGCTAAACTTGCAGTTAACAGCTACAGAATGATATCTACATATTAATACTAGCTGAAGTACAAGTTACTGGGTGACGTTTCATTTCACTTTCCCAAGCACAAGACACAGGCAGAGGGTTATCATCCTGCTCTTCGACTTTGGGTAGATAGTCGGGGTTATGGATTTGCTGCACAAATTCCCATTTTGGTCCTGACATCACATAGTAGATAGTCAGCCTCTGGAATCCATTGAAAGTAGAAGCAGGAGGTACAGTGTAAGCACCCATATTTTCAAAGAGCATCCAGTCACTCACATGCATTTCTGACAGGTCACAGTGCTCAACTATCCAGTCAAGGCCATTGCATGTTGGCCCAATATGCTGAATGAATAATACTTCTCATCTGGTTTAGGACTCTTGCAGAAGAGGCTTTACCTGAGCACGATCATAAAGGATGCAATTAAACGATCCATATACTCCATCATTGATGTAATACATAAAGGTCTGTTCACTGGACTCATCTTCAGCATCAGAGCCTATCTATTCATTTAATACAATTTTTTTGCAATGATATTAACTGCAAGTGTGAAAGCTGATGCAACATAATATCTGCCTGGCTCAGCTCTGATTTCTGGAGTCTGATGGAAAGTACTTGTCCAATGCTAAGTTGATTACACCAGTGATCTCTTAAATTTAAGCTTCACATCCTCAGATTCAGGAAAGCCACCACCAATATCAAGCAGGTACATGCTGAAACCAACCTCAGCTCCCATGTCAAAGAAACAAAGGGTATCAGAGATTGTCTGCACGAAGGTCTCAGGATCAGTATAGCCACTTCCTACGTGGAAACTGACACCAATTACATCAATACTTATCTCTTTTGCCCACTCCAAAAGAAGTCTGCTGGTTTTGAGTGTGGCAACAAATTTAACACTGAGTCAACAGACAGCTTTGGAATCATCAGTGGCCATCTGTGAAACCAACTTGGTCTTTGGATGTGCTCTGGCAACTTTCATCAACTCAACTTCACTGTCAAAAGTCATCATCTAGATCCCATTATTGGCAGTGTACTTAATATGAGACACTTTTTTACAAGAATTTGAAGAGATAATCCTCTCTGGAGGCACCCCAAGACTTAGCACCAATTGTATTTCAGTCTTGCTAGCACAGTCAAATCCTGTCCCAATTGCAACGAGGGTCTTCACAATGGCTCTACTGCCATTACATTTGACTGCATAAAAGGGAGTGACACGAGGAAGAGCTTTTAGCTATCTTTGGTGTTTCTTCAGAACATCTCTGAGGTCTGCTACATAGAAGGCATCCTTATCATCCGAAGAGGAAACTTCATTGATTTTTTGGTTCAGAATGTCCTTGGCAGTAAAACCTTCATCAAGCAAGTGGCAGTCAAATTCTTCATTACTAATGTTGTTCATAGTTTCTTGATGTTTCTTTGAAAAACTAAGAAAAGAAATTTAAAGAAATACTTCCAGCTTCTCACAAAGGCAATTCTCCAGGAATTCTGAATCCTACTGCATGTGTCTCCAAGCAACAGTGGAAACATTCTTAGAGCATCCAGGTGCCACAGGCCAGACCCATAGAGAAGCTGGAAAGCGGCCACCAGCACAGAGCCAGAGCCTGAGCCTCAGGAGCACTCGGCCACCCCCAACACACCTGTCAGGGCCTGGCTCCCACCTGCCTGAGATGCCAGCCCAAGGTTGCAGGGGCTCAGCTGGCAGAGGGGCAGCCGGGGGTGGTGACTTCAGGGACTGACCTCTACATTTTCAATGTCAATAGAAAATGGGTTATGGAAAAGCTGTATGTCCTGTTCATGGAGATGAATTTCTTTAAATCTAAATTGGAACTCCTTTTGCAACTTTTCCAGTGAATCCACACATTTTGTTTGGGAATGTAACCAACTTTTTTGCGCTAACAGATTTTGTGGCCCAGGATGAGTCTGCTGCTAAACAGGACAGGCAGTGGAGGCAAAAACACCTGGTAGGCTGAATAAATGTCCTCGGTGGGCTGCACGTGGCCCTTGGGCCATAGTTTGAGTACCCCTGCCCTAGGCAATTGAAGCAACACCAAAAATGCATTACTGGGATCTGATCAAACTAAAAAGCTTTGCACAGCCAAGAACACAGTAAATAAAGCAAACAGACAACCTTCAGAATGGGAGAAGATTTTTGCAGGTTATGCTTCTGACAAAGGTCTGATACCTAGAATCTATAGAGAACTCAAGCTAATCAATGAGAAAAGAATAAATAACTCTATTTCTATGTGGGCAAGAAACTTGAACAGAAACTTCTCTGATAAAGACAGGCACATGACCTACAAACACATGAAAAAATGCTCATCATCCTTAATCATCAAAGAAATGCAAATCACAACTACATTGAGATATAATCTAACTCAAGTAAGATTAGCCCACATCACAAAATCTCAAAACTACAGATATTGGCAAGGACATAGAGAGAAGGGAACACTTCTACACAGATGACGGGAATGCAAGCTAATATGACCTTTTTGGAAAGAAGTTTGGAGAACACTTAAGGAACAAAAAATAGACCTACTGTTCAATCCTACAGTTCCTCTACTAGGTATATACCCAGATGATCAAAAATTATTTTACAACAAAGACATTTGCACCAGAATGTTTATTGCAGCCTAATTCATAATAGCCAAGACATGGAAACCGCCCAAGTGCCCATCAACTCATGAATGGATTAACAAATTGTGGTATATGTACGCCATGGAATACTATGCAGTCATAAAAAGGGAGACTTCACATCTTTTATGTTTACTTGGATGGAGCTGGAACATATTCTTCTTAGTAAAGTATCTCAAGAATGGAAAAAAAAAGTATCTAATGTACTCAATACTAACATGAAATCAGTATATAAACATACACACTCACACAAACAGCAAAACATAACTGTAGTCCAGAAAGTAGAAGGGAAGAGGAGAGAGAGAGGAGGGGATGGGGATATGAGAGGAGAGAGGGTATTTGTGGGGACCTCAACTAAAGTGCATGATGCAATGGTACTTTTCAAAACTATAAAGAAATGAGTATATTGTGATGGATGTGTTACTAAGCTCAATGTAAGCATTTCACATTGTATATTGAAGCAGTACCCTGAACCCTATAAATGCATCAATGTACAAAGTTATGATTTAATAAAAAATAATTAATAAAAAAATGAATAAATAAAAAAAAATTAGTGAGTTTAAGCATCATTGTTTATTGGCCATTTGACTATACTCTTTTGTGAAGTGTGTCTGTGCATTTAAGTCATTTTCCCATATAAATATAAAAATATATTTATTAAGGGCAGCTTCTGTGGCTCAGCGAGTAGGGCGCCGGCCCCATATACCGAAGGTGGCGGGTTCAAGCCCGGCCTCGTCCGAACTGCAAAACAAACAAAAAAAAATAGCCAGGCATTGTGGCGGGCGCCTGTAGTCCCAGCCACTAGGGAGCCTGAGGCAAGAGAATCGCTTAAGCCCAAGAGCTGAAGGTTGCTGTGAGCAGTGTGACACCACGGCACTCTACCCAGGGTGATAAAGTGAGACTCTGTCTCTACAAAAAAAAAATATATATATATATATATTTATTAAGAAGCCCTATCTTTATATCTTCTCTTGCTCTTTGGTTTGTCTTTTAATACCCTTAATATTGTCTTTTCAATAAATAGATTCTCTTTAATTCCATGCAATTAAACTTTTATTCTCTTACAATTAGCTTTTTTTTTTTTTTTGCATTTCTTATTTAAGAATGTTTTGAAAATGTTGTATATTCCTTTCAACACTACATTTTTTACTCAACAAACTTGGAACTGTAAAACATCTGGAATTACTTTTTGTACTTCCTAGGAAGGAAGTCCAATTGACTAAGCATTATTTATTAAAGAGACAATCCTTTCTCTACTGTAATAGGATGCCAACTTTATTATAAATCTGGTGACTGTTCTTTTTAAGTTCATTTCCATACCTTCTATTCTGTTTATCTATTTTTGCTCCAAATTCACTTTGTCTTTAATAATTTACCACAGTTTTCATTAAAATAAGTTGAGTAACTAATATTTAACAAAGAGCAAAAAGAATTATGTTTTCTCTTAACAGAAATAATATGTTGTAGGGTAGTTACTATGAATTTAAATTTTATGTATTGAATAACAATTTCCAATGTTTTTCATTTAAATATGAAATGTATACTCTACTGCATAACAAATGAAGAACATCACAATAAGTCATCTATTTAACTTTTCTTCAACAATGGCAGTATGTTAAACATCAATAATAAAAATGTTGGCTAAGATGTCCTTTTTGTTCTCAGGGTGAAAGTCTAGAAAGGCAAACAGACACATAAACAGGCCAGCTACAATGTGAGGTGATATGTTATTTATGTAAAACAAGTATCTAAAATTCTGGGGATTTTTTGGGATAAGGGCTTGTGAGCCAGACTAAAATTTGGAAGAAAGTACAATGGGCGCTCTCAGAAGGGAGACAGAAGGAGTTTCTAGGGGGAACCCTTGAAAAGATTGAGATGGATTCATCCAGTTCACAGTTTTCTAGAACAAAATACAATTATAGAATTATTGGGGGAAAAAAGTTGAATATATTGAGGAAAATTTAATTTTAGTGACATATAAGCTACCTAGCCAGGGAAGTAAACAGAAGAAACTGTTGATAGAAATAAAACAGGGACAAAGGAATGGTAAATCCTCATGAGAACAAAAAAAGATACAGTGGGATTTATTGAGTGAAAGAGTAGAAAAGATAGAAAGATGTGGTTGGAGAGAAAGGTTGTTTCAATGCAAATTGTGTGTGAATGTCTTTTTAAAGATATCCCCACAGGAGTGGGGAATTTCGGAGGAATTGAAGTCAGGTTACCAGAAATAAGAAAAATTAATTGAAATATTAACGTCCCTCCCCCAATACCGGTTCTTTACCTATGAACATTGAATTAATTCAGGACTATGATGGAAGGTGGAGTAGATGAAAAATTAGTGACTCTGGTATTAAGATCTTCAATGAAAGAAATGGAGAAAGTGACAATTAGATTAGGAAATGAAGACGGTGTTGCTCATAGATGTAATGATCTCAGGACTGATACTTGGTATATACTGATAATGTTTGTTATCTTGTATATTGTACCTTCTTTCTCTTGTAAAAATGCAGAAGTCAAATATGCCTTGAATATTACAATTTTAATACTATTTCCTTCCTTTCTTAAACTGTGTTTCCATTTTTTTGCATCATCTATATGTTGGAAATGCTGCTGAGAGGAAGAATGGTGCTGTCCTCAACCCTAGAATAAGTGCCCTCTGCGGTGATGAGAACCTTTAATTGAGAAGGCTAAATTAGGAGGCAGCTAAGTTTCTCTTAGGCAGGTTTGTAACAAAAAGATATTGGGGGTGACTCGTATCCCTTTGAGTATAGGGAAAAGGTTTGGAGGAAAAACGGTAGGAGCTGGAGTCACATCAAGAAAGGACCTGCAGACATATAGCAGAGGGAGGGCGGGCATGAAGCGGGATCTTGCTTGGTGTTCACATTGTGAGGGTGTGTGGCATGCCCCTTGCGAGAGGGGCTCTTCTACAGATGGAACTTTGCCCTGGAGGGGAGAACAATGTAGCCTAAATATTATACCCTCATAGTAACTTGAAAAAAGTTTTTTTAAAAAAATGAAAGGACCTGCAGTATAGTGGAAGGGGGTTATATGGTGGAGGAGACAGAAGAGGATACAAATGAGGCAAGTGAAACTAGCAGATTTCAAGGAATTCAAAATGATAAGACTTCGAAATTCCTTGGAAGATTGGTTCAGGTAGGTATTTTGGGGACTGGTTGTCTCTTCTGTATATATTCAAACACAGTGAACAGAATCTTTGATGGAAGAATGCATAAAATATATTCAGAAATTCAGATTTTAATTTGTATTAAAAATCCTAGGATTTTAATCTGAAGAATAGATGGAACAGAAGGAGAGATGCTCATGGCTCTAAATCCATTGGAGTAATCAGTAGCAGTAACTGAAACAAAGGGAAGACACAGACAACAGAAATTAGGATGGAAAGGGGAGGGCAGATTTTACAGATGCTTCAGAGGTAGTAACAACAAGGTTTGTTCTTGGATATGGGTATGGGATTGCGTATGAGCAGGTAAAGAGGTGGTTGTTGAGGTTTACCTAGTTTTCCAGATTTGAGGTCTGACCAAATGCCAGTGAATTGACTACCTGGAAAAAAATAGAAGAGACAATGCTTATTTAAGCTGCATGTTTTTTCTATCTCTTTTTTATGCCCCCCAACATCCATTTTTTTTTTTATCTGAGACAGAGCCTCAAGCTGTCACCCTGGATAGAGTGCTGTGGCATCACAGCTCACAGCAACCTCCAATTCCTGGGCTCAAGTGAGTCTCTTGCCTCTGTCTCCCAAGCAGCTGGGACCACAGGCGCCTGCCACAACGCCCGGCCATTTTTTGGTTGTAGCCGTCATTGTTGTTTGGCGGGCCTGGGCTGGATTCGAACCCACTAGCTCAGGTGTACGTGGCTGGCACCTTAGTCCGCTGAACCACAGGCACCAAGCCAGCCCCCCAACATCCATTATCTTTGATCTGAAAGTAATTCTATATATTCTTTGGAATTCATCCTGTCTCCTTGTATGTTTAAACATACATGCCTCCACTGCCAGTACCATAGAGGGCCAACCACAGTATGAGGTATCCTTGGCATACATTGATATATTGGTAGAAAGATCTCTATTTTGGTTTAAAGTGGCTGAGAAGAAATGATATAATTCCGAAGTTGCAGATCACAATAAATAACAGAGTTAGAACAGAAGACAGCCGAAATCTGAGATGGAAAACCAGAAAATTAGGGTGGCATTTTTTCTTGCCCCCATAATGCAATCATTTCTAAAGCTGATGACTTCCTTGGAATTTTCCGGGACATAGTTAAGACACTGTCTCTTTTCTTCTTTCATTTTCTCTTTATTCCTCTCCTCTTTTCTTAAAATTGTCATTTCTTTTTCTTTTTACTTTTTAAACAATATAAAATTCTTGACTAAAATGATTGAGGAGGAAATATGAGACTTTTATTCCTTAGAAATGTTAAATTCCAGGTACCACTACTAAAATCTGATGAAGATTGTTAGTAGGCAATTCAAAATAGATCTTTAAGCTCAGAAAAAATGTCAGGGTCAGAGATGAAAGGAAAACATATACAAAAGATTTTTGAAACCATAGATGCTGAAATATTATCCAGGATGAGAAGAGAGAACAAGACTCAAGGATAGAGTCTCAGCTGAAGGACAAGGTCACGGAAAAGGCCAACATTTTTAGAAGTCAGTCCATTGAGCAGGAAGAGGAGACAGACAAGAAATAGTTAGAGAGGCCAACAGTTTACGAAGTTCTGATCGTAACCGCTGGGGTGGGAAGCGAGTTGTCAAGGGCAAAGCACCTCTGGAATTTAGAACAGCGCAATCGACGTTTTCTACAGAAACTGTCTCTAGGTAAGTGGCAGCATAAGGAGCAGTCCAACTTGGCACACCGTTTATTTAGCTAACTTTTGTTTGAATTTTGTTTTTGTAACAAGATTTTCTTCATGTGGGGAAAGCAATGTATTGATTTGAATTCTGGCACAAGTTTCTGGTCTCAGACCCAGTAACAGATTGCTGATCATACTTTGAGCAGCATAGATTTGGATCAAATTCCTATCTGTTGGTCATTATTCTACAATATAATCAATGAGATCAGTTCATGTCACATACCATAGGGAATACAAGTAAATTTCAATTTAAATTATTATATATAAAAATAAGGAAGGTGCTGGGCATGTATGAACTGAAAAATGGTCTGAAAATGCTGTAGCAAAGCAAGTGAAGGTCTCTGCTCATCTAAAAAGCCTGGGAGGAGGGAACTCTGCATTAAGGAAGAGCTTCCAATTGGGAGGACTGCCTACATAGGGAATAGCATTGTCCAGGATTCTTTGTAATGAAGGCATTTCCTGATTGACTTTTCAAAAAAATGTTTTAATAGTTAAATGATTGTGTTTGAAAAAAATTTCACTTGTAGCTCTGATGTTTAAAACCCCTGACTCAAGCAGTCTTTGGAAGTAGTAGAAGAAGTGAGGATGGGAGAGGCAGAGTGTGGTACCTCCTTTCCTCTGTCTACTCTAAGACATCCAAAAAAAGAAAGAAAAGAAAAGAAAAGAAAAGAAAAAACCCAGAAGTTTCTACATTTCACAGTTTGAAATGGGGGCTGACAGTGAAAAGCAATTAGCTTTGAATTCTGTGTTGACACTTGCTTCATGCACTTTCTGGATCTGTGACCTGAAGAAAGACACTTTAGCTCCTCGAGGCTCAGTTGTTTAATCTATAAAACTGGGATAACAATACCAATTTTACCGAGTGGTTCTGATGACCTAATCAGTTGGTATAAGTAAATGTGCCTTGTGCCGTTTTAAGGGCTTGACTAATATAATCAAGCAGGTTAATTTCCCATTCAGAAAGGGCCTCTCCAATTCTTCCCACAGGCCTATGTGCTGCTGGGAATTCTGGCAGCACAAACTGTGTTGCCTTGAGTTAGTGCTTGAATATCTCAAATTTCCTAGCTACCCTAAACCTGCTTGTTTCTACACATGTGAATAAGCAGAATGGAAAATGAGCCCGATTTTTTAGTGGTGTCTTATAACCATGAGCAGGTTAACCATGCTACAGGTGCAAGGGGTCAGAGTCTGTTCATGTTAACAGCTCTATCAAAGGTACAGCCTAAGCTTTCAGTCTAAAACATCTATCATAAAAAGGAGGGAAATATATATTCTTTATCTTTTAGAGGTTTCATTCAGAATTCTAGCCTTTTTGACACTATTTTGGAATCTCTCTTGATTTTCTCTTTTTTTCTTTCTTTTCTCAACCTCCCTTCTTTCTTTCTGCTTTTCTTCATCAATTTGTTCTTTAGTTCACTTACTGATCTTGTATTTGAATGAAATAAAATGTATATAGCTTTTTTCTTAAAATTTCTAAATCTTACATACCTATTTCCTGACTTGTCATATGTCTATTTGATTGCAAATGGCATTACCAAGGTCCCTTACTTCCCTTATTCCCTTGTCCCAATTAACATTGAGTTCATAAAAAGAATTTGTTCAAACTTCAAAAATTGAAGACACTATACCCTGAAGAAAATGCACAAGAATGGGCCTCATTTTTTAAAGGCAATCTTTAAAGAAAGTTTGCAAAACTTTGAGTAATAATAAGAATACTAGTAACAATTTCAAGAGGCACTATTAATTAAGCACTACGTATTAAGCATTTACTCAGGTCCAATAAATGAATTAAGTCTTAATTCTTAAAACGTCTGAATAAAAGGAGACAGCACCATTACCTTCAGTTTACTGAGACGTGAAGGCACAGAGAGGTTGAGCTAATTTCTCAGAGTCACACAGTTAGAAAACAAGTAGGCAGGATTTAAACCTTAACTGTCTGGCTGCATGGACCAGTTTTAACAATACACTATCATGAAGTAAGTTCAGAGTTTCCAAGGTGACCAATCTGTCAGATGATTAATACCTATTACTTTCCTTCTAAAAGTAAATGACAAAAAAAATACAGTTAAAAAGAAAGCTTTTGCACTGGTCTGAACCTTTGGTATTTTTGTGAAATAGTATATAAAATAGAAAATATAGTTTTCATTGATTCATATACTCTTAGATCCTCCACAGCAGAAGGCATTAGAGGACTCAACAGATTGTTCCCTAATCATCCAAATCCAGGCAGTTTCTCATGAATAAAAGTTTGTAATATTTTCAAACTATTTAGAGATTGGCAGCAGGATACACTACTAATTCCTTTTGGAGCATGCCACTTAAGATGGGCTTTAATGCATGCAGCATTTTATTTTTAATTAAAATACTTAATTCAGGGAGTATTTATTAATAATTCTAACAGCAACAGATGGTCTGCTTATGTGTTGTAACAATCTTTATCCAAAATCAGTCAAAATAATTAACAAAATGTAAATTATTAAGCACTTAAATATGTATTATGTATCATTACCATTCTCATAACATATTTTAGTCTTTTATGAGGAAAGAAATGATACTTAAACAATAATATATAGAATATCACATACCAAATGTTCAGAAAACTAAACAAGATTTTCTTCTTGTTTTATTAAATTAAAAATATTTGGAACTCTGATGTCTAAAACCTATTATTAGAGTTTGCAGCATTTGCTAGCTTTTCTGCCTTCCAGAAAGCAAAATATACAGACTTTATTTTTGATAAGAAAGTAATATAAAGTGGTTTGCAAAAGAATTGCATTGAAATGTCAGACATGGGTGATAGTCCATAGGTGTCACCTGTTGTTTTTGTTGTTGCGACCCTGGGAACAGTACCCGTTCAGTCCACTCAACTGCAATTTGATATGGCTGCTCTGAACATCAGTGTTTTTAAATTTCTTGAGAATGTTTGGTAGAAACAACCATCAGTGTATAAAACTCTTCTCCCTTTCTTGGCCTCGCCTCACCATTGCATACCTTGTGCTGCTCTAAATCTACTTCTTGGACTCTTTAAATGAATAGCATTATTTTATCTTCTTCCAAGTGAGATGCATTTTTGGAACTCCATGTCTTGATGAGCTTTGAGTCCATTTTAGTTAAGGCTAGGTTTAACTAGATAATGACATTTAAAATTATGTAGACTAAGAACTAGTATACTAAAAATCAGTCTATATTTGGGGGGTGAGCATAGCTCTGCCACAAACCAATTTTATGCAGCATTTGGTATGATTTGAGTCTGTCTTAAAACTAGAGAAACCACGTGTTTCACAACACAGAATCTGAAAACCATGCTTTATTCAACATTACCATTTTAATTCAAGTGGTAATGAAATTCAAGCTTTAAAATTTAAGTTAATTAATTTATTTACTGAGACAGGGTCCCCCTTGTCTCTTGGGCTAGGATGTAATAGCATCGTCATAGCTCACTGTGACCTCTGACTCCTGGACTCATGTGATCCTCCTGCCTCAGCCTCCTGAGTAACTGGGCTAGAGGTACCCACCACAATGCCCAGCTATTTTTTTCTATTTTATGTAGCGATGGGTTCTCACTCTTGCTCAGGCTGATCTCCAACTCTTGGCCTCAAGATATCTTCCTGCTTTAGCTTCACAAGGTGCTAAGGTTATAGGTATAAACCACTACACTGGCAATTCATGTATTTCAATTCAATATTTTAATTCAAGTTGTACTTAAACTGCTTTTCATTTATAACGACAGAGGTAGTGTTTCCTGTCACCCAAGTCAATCAATAGAGAAGTGGATGAGAGATCAACAATTCCACTTTTATTTATAGAAAAGCTAGCAATTCTAGAAAACAGTGAGGATATCTCCTCAAAGAGCTGTTCCACCCTCTTATTTCTCATTACTTTTATATTCTCATATAATAATAGCATACGTAAGCAATGTTATTAATTAGCATACTATTCATTAAAAAGATCCCCTGCCCCTTAGAGATTACAAAGTCAAAATACCTCTTGCTTTCAAGGTAGATATATCTTCAAAATATTTTTACTTAGAGTAAATTTACAGCTAGTTAACACTTCACTGAATGCAGAGAGTGCCTTAGGTCCTGGAACAGTACCATGAGTGCAGGTGCCCAACTTACCTATGACAGTAGGCCTTGCAAGTGAATAAACCATCCAGATGTCAGCACATAGACTCATCCAGCCTTGTTAAGGCCTGACCAGCAGTGCCCTGCATGAAATGGCCATCAGGTTAACAGTGACCACTAACAGTAGAAGAAACTTAGAGGTCATTTCAACTGTGTAACATTGAATTTTGTCATCAAGGGCAATTTGTTTAAATAATCTAAGCGTTATTTTCCTCACACATACAAAGAAGATAGGAATAGAACCTACTTGATAGATATTTTGTGAACACTAAACAAATTAATTCCTGGAAAGCCCTTACTGCTACACCTGGAATATGGCAGGAGACCTTATTTAATCTACACTTTATCTAATCCATCCCCTTTCTTAAAAAACTGATATGGAAACTAGGTTCCAAAAAATTATTTGATTTTTTTTCTAGACCACCAAATAGCTAGAGATGCCAGAAATAGAAATACCACACCACAGATTCCAGGTCAGGGTTCATTTACTTAGACTCTCCTGATATAGATGAGACAGAGCCTTTTCTTTTAATTTTCAGGTTATAATTTGCTATGAATGATCACGTTTTGTCTACTAATCACTAGATTAGTTTTAGAGAGTGTTTAGTAGTTGTATATTTAATTTGCTTCTTCTTCTTTTTTTTTTTTTTTGTAGAGACAGAGTCTCACTTTATCGCCCTGGGTAGAGTGCCGTGGCGTCACACTGCTCACAGCAACCTCCAGCTCTTGGACTTCAGCGATTCTCTTGCCTCAGCCTCCCGAGTAGCTGGGACTACAGGCGCCCGCCACAGCGCCCGGCTATTTTTTTGTTTTTTTGCAGTTCGGCCAAGGCCGGGCTTGAACCCGCCACCTTCGGTATATGGGGCCGGCGCCCTACTCGCTGAGCCACAGGAGCCGCCCCTAATTTGCTTCTTTTAATTGCATCAAAAACTTACTTTAAAATTTAATTTATAGTCTCTTTTCAGGTTCCTCCTAATGTTCACACATACTATAAGGTAAATGAAGTTCTCATGAGCTTAATTCATCCTTTACTTATTCTAAATGTTTTTTTGTACCTAAAACTATCAAATAATCTCAATAAACAATTACTTCGATGGTTTTAACATCTTCATAATTTTAGTAACCAAATCAAACAGATTTTCTTGCAGTTTGACCAAACATATGAATCCAGATGCTCTACTTTATTGTAAATGAATAATTTTATCGATTTTCTTGATCATTGAAATCTTTTGTTTTGCAGCATCTGTCTTCTGGAACAGCTGCTAATACTTTGTTATAACATTTGTCAGGTTCTTTAATAAGCCACATAAACCACATACGCTGCTTAAGGAAAGTTTAAAACTTAACATGCATTTATATGTCAAATGTGTAAATTGATTTCAAGTTTTTTTAAACATTGATAAAATGTTTTTTAAACACTGAGTCAACTTTTCTTTAATACTTTACTACTTGTTATACAAGTCTCCGTGAAATTTTCTTTCATTTGTGGGCCTGAATAATTTCTTCTATGAGATGATTTTATTTCATTTTTTTAGAGACAGAGTCTCACTTTGTCACCTTCAGTAGAGTACTGTGGCGTTACAGCTCACAGCAACCTCCAGCTCTTGGGCTCAGGCGATTCTCTTGCCTCAGCCTCCGGAGTAGCTGGGACTCTAGGCGTCCACCACAATGCCGGTTATTTTGTTGTTCTTGTTCTTGCAGTTTGGCTGGGGCTGGGTTTGAACCCACCACCCTCAGTATATGGGGCCATGATTTAGCCTAAACTGAGTTATCAATTTATGTTAACTTGTTTAAATATAAAGTATTGGCAATTAGATTTAGTGCCAGTTTGTTTGATCCTGGAGACTGCATTCCTCCCGTGAGCGATCGACGGCAATGCAGCTGAGATAATGCATTGTCAGTGCGCAGTGTCTGCTCTGCCTTTTTGCTCCTTCCTTTCCCCCACGTTGAAATACCTACAATCCCCTCGGGGTAGATCTGCTGCTCTGGATCATAGTCAGTCCCTACTGTTCAAATGTCATCCGTGGAGGACTTGATTCTGGCTGGTCCCGGCAGTGTGTGATGCCGGCTCTTCATTCTGCGTTTCTTTCTTAGGCTGTGCAGGAAGGTTGCTAAGCTTTGCAAAGTACACGCCAGTTGCTTTGGGGTAGCTAGGACAGCATGTGTCTAGAGGGTTACAGACATTAATTATCAACCTCTTCTGCTGAACATGGTGTCAGGAAGGAGAACTGGGGATTAAGCGTGTTAGGTAGAAATGGAAGGAAAAAAAATGTGTTGTGATCTTTCTGCATATTTAGCATTCTGTCAGCCTCCTGGACAACAGATCCTGCATAGAACCTCCTGAAAACCCCCAAGTAAAGCAAAGACGCAGATGCTTAGGGCTTGGCAATCAAAAGCTGGGAATATCTCCAGGGTAGGAGTTTGGCTCCACTAACTACTGTCAAACGTCTACCTTCTTAAAACTTTTATTCTGCTTGAAGTTTTATGAAAATAAGGCCATTTCTTTTAGGATCAGAAATAAAGAAAGGGAGAAAGGAAAAAACTAAGATCAATTTAAACAGTTTAATCTTTTGATGTGAAGGTTCTACCCCCCCCACAAAGCTGATCAATTTTTTAAAGAAATAGTTTATGAGATCTTCAGTATTTTCTGCACTTGATCTTAGCCAAAAGGCCAAGAAGCGAAATCTTCAGTATTTTCTGAAAGCTAGTTTTACCAATTTAAAATGTTTTCTAATGTGCCAAGTGCATTTTACTAGGTTCAAATTTATTTGGGTATTCTTGCTACAATACTCATACCTACATAATTTACACTCTTATCTATATATTATTTAAAAGTGGGCCCATTTATTTCACTAACTTCTAACATGTAGATGTTGAACATTTAATTTTTCCTTTTTATTAAATCATCTCTCTACCATTTTGATGTCCAATAATTTTGTTAGCGCTTTTGAAAATAATTTCTGTATTTAGTTTTTCTTTCAACACATAAGGAAACCTATCTGCCTTAAAATACTTTGTCTTATACCCATTAAATGGTGCTTGGTATACCTAAGGAACTCAATATTTCCTAGCCACTCAATCCACATATAAACATTTACCTAACAGTCCCAAACTCTCTGCATTGACTCTGCAAAAAATCATTTGTTTTATTTTTAACTGAATCATGTCTCTGAAAGTGTTTTTTTTAATTCTTCAGACTGGAATTAATCATTAATCTGTGAAGGGAGAGACCCTCTCTGGCTGATCCCCTGCCTCAGAGTTAATGCTTAGCACATGCTGGTTGGGTAAAAATAACAGTGGACACATGTGAACAGGGCACTACAGTCTTTTCCAACATTCTCATTCAAGTCAAGAGAAGAGAATAGAGACATCAGATCTCTTAATAAGTAACTCACTGAATACAGTAAATATTTTACAGGAAAACTACAATAGTAGAAGGCTTGAAAACTCTAGTTGAACATTTAGACCATTTAGAAAACCTTATCTTCCCAACAAGCATTTTATATTTCTTAGCACATCAAAGCTACAGTTTGCATTTGTTGAGTAAATAATTATTTAAAAGCAGCGCATATCTTTCTTTTACCTTCTCAATTTGCTTCTGTTGTCCCATAGGAACTAACTCACAGATGGAAGAATTCACATCATATGACTTTGTGATTAGATATGTGATTATGCTGGCTAGTGATAATTATGAATTATTGGGGCCTTTCTGGTAGATTCTACACAGGCCGGGGAACTTGGAGCCCAATTTCATATTTTAGAGGGAGATGACAGCAGCAATGGAATTCCTATGGTCATGAAGGCCAAAGGTTCACCAGTCCAGAGTACCATGGATATTGTGTTTATGGATTACCCCTATTTTCTAGCTTACACCTGCCATGGGGGTGGGGGAATTAAAGCCCTCTTAGAAACTGTACATAAATAGATCATAGAAGTCTGAGAAGTAAATTTCCTCCTCTATAGGAAGGTTGGCAACATCCAGCTTAGTAGAATCAAAAGGCGGTACTCAGAGACAGTACCAACATAGGAAAGACTAAGTCGTTAGGGACTCACGGGGACGTCCATAGATCTCATTGGAAACTGTGACAAAACAATTTCATTTTATAACACAAATATACCAAAACCTCAACTTGTAGTTCTGCAAAATCCATTCTTTCATTTTTCTATTTCCAATAAAGTTTCATATAAGATATAATATCAAGCAGAAGCCTCTTAAATTGAGTAAAAACAGGATTTGGTCCTGGTTTGGGGTGGGCAAATGTCCTAGTTTTGGCCTTGACATGTCTACTAGATATCTACTAGACTCTTCTGGGAAGGTTGATTTTAACTGATAAAGAACAATCTTTTTTACCCAATCTTTTTTATACTGGCCTTTTCACCTGGGATATTGAAGAAGAAAAAGAAGCCTGATATAGTGAAAGCCATCTTGTGGTTACAAAGTGAGAAAACTAACATGGAAAACTGACATGTTGAAAGGACAGAACAATAAATGTAAAGAATCTAGTATTGCTAACAATAATACTGCTTCCACTCAGAAACTGCCTATCTTCAAACTTCTTATTGTGAGAAATAATTACATACCTATATGTAAACTACTGCTATTTGGCCATTATATATTTGCAGCTCAATGTATTTTAATTGATAAAACCTGGTTATGTTTGAACATGTCCCTGTGTAAGTGACACTAGCATGGTTTGGATAACTATGCAATATAAATATATGCATATTTTCTACCCATTTTTAAAGAGAGTGATTATGGTTTGTGACATTTCATATTATAGAATCCACTGAACTTGATGTTATGTGATATTTACCTAGTGCAAATAACAATCACATCAATATTATGTAAAATATATAACATGCATGATGCTAACAAACTGTAAGAGTGTTTTCTTGAATTAGTACTTTTCAAATGTGTATCATAGACAACTTTACTGCTAAATTATGTCAGATTGAAATCAGTCTACCATAACCTACGGTATTCCAATCACCTACAAGTCACAAATAAAGTATTTATATATGTAACTCCTAGAAGGTCATGATTGATCTTTAGGGATCATTAACTGGTACTTTAAATGTAAAATATATCAATTGAAAAAATGACTTATGTGTCATTTGTAGATATGCTGGATCAAAATGCCACATTTTTGACATTCCTTTTATCATGTAGAATATGGGAAGACTCTGTGACTGTTTTTGAGATTACATTGCATTAGTAAATAACACTGTTCTGTTTCTAGATCCAGTTCTCAAGCATTGACAACTTCATCTAACTTTTTCTAAGAAGGCTCTCTCTCAGGCAATAGGTGAAAAGTCTAACTATCTTGAACATTTTATGTTATAAAGAAGCCCAAGTTAGCCATATGGATAGGTCGAATAATGAGAGAGAGTTGAATAGAGAGGAACCCCCACCAATCCACAGTTGTTCCATCTCTCCTGCCTAGGTACTAGACCCAGGAGTGCAGAAATCTTGAAATGAGTTCAGTGCCAGCCATCTGACTGAAGCCATATGAGACCCTAAACAGGAATCACCCAGCTCATCTGTTAACTCTCAGCAATGTGAGGAATTATAAATTATTTTAGGTCACTAACTTTGGGGATGGTTTGTTATGTACCAACATGGAACTAGCATAGTGGCCAATAATCAATAAAAGAATCTTACATCTGGGCAAAAGAGTTCTACACTTTTGAAAAAACTTGAAAAAGGAAAGTATTTCAATTGAGCTAATTTAAATTAACCAAATTAGAAACTCCATTTTCTGCCTACTTCTGGTTCTCCTTACATTATGAATTCATTAAAAAGAAAAACACAATATCTGTCTATTGCTACACAGATAGAAAGCTATTCAACATGTGTGAGAATGTTGTGTGCTTAGCCCCACCATATCTTCTGGCTATGTCCAAGGGATTTAGATGGCCTCCTGGTTTTAGAGTATCTAGTCTTCTTTCTATAGTTCTCATCAGTGATGCAACTAGGTATGCAAAAGGAAACTAGTATAAAGATTTCCTTTTGCAACTAGTGATACACAGGTATAAAGATTTCCTTTTACTCCTCCAAGAAGATCTTGCCCAGACCTTCCTGAACACATAAAGATTTCCTTTTACTCCTCCAAGAAGATCTTGCCCTTGAGCAGGATTCCGTAGAAGCCTGCAATGTTTGAAGCAATCACCTAGCAATTGTTTAAGGTGGATGACTATGCCCTGCAGGCATATGCAGAAGGAAATGGAGCAGGTTGTCAATTATTTCTGCACTCAGGGCTATGGACTAACAATATGCTTGAGTGAGGCAGAGGTTACATATCAGCTGCAACCCCACAGGCAATCCAAATCTGCTATTAATGGTGAGGAACTAAGAGTTTCAACAAGGTTGGGTCTCCTTGGTTGTGAGTTCCCTGTGATGCAGACTTGGACAAGGATATAACAGTTCCTGTTAAGATAAGTCAGTGCATCAGCTAGAAGATGTGCAGGCAAGGAATGGCAGCAGCATGGCATCATTTTACAGCTCAAACTCCAAGTTCTCTGTGTCATCAGGCCTTTCTGACTCTGAGACCTGTTATCTTACTGACAGCACATGCAATCTCAGGGGATCTGTAGATGTTCCCTCTGGAATAAAGATGTAATATGAATTTACCTTATTGTGATCTTATGATATAACCATTTTGAAATGTTTAAGCTATGGAAATACCAAATGAAGTGATTAGGGCAGCTATTTAGAAGTCTCGTGATCAAACTTGGACATGATTTGGGGAAATCAATGGTGAGCATATTTATAAAGTCATAAAAGAAGGTGGTGAAGACATCGGTCATAAATGTTCCCCATGAACTGTTAGTAGCAGGGACACTGATCTAACAGATTCTAAGGTTAAATGAGTTCCAGGGCAACAAACACTAAAGAAATCCCAAAAGGCAAGGCCTTGATGTGGTCTTTCCACATCACTAGTTTATCTAACAAAATTATAAAATGTAATGCTCCTTTACAGCATGTAATGGAGGCAGTCTCAGTTCTCATGCCTCGGAATGATTGCAGTCCTAATTCCTCTGTTTCTTTTTATCCTTTACAGGTGTAAAAAAATCTTTGGGGTGGAACACAATTATAAGAGGGACTTTATCTAACAAATGTATTGAGTGCAACCTAGTTCTTTGTACCCTGGATGAATCCCAAACAATAAAAAAAAAAAGGGAGATAGATGCAAAAAACAATTCTGTTTCCTTTTTTAGACATCTATCCAGGTATGTGGCCATAATATGATGAAGTGGAAAACACAGGTACTTCTGCTTTCAGATCATAATCGCCTTCTTGACTTAGAACTCAGTAGAATGAGTGTAGTATTAACTCCCAAGACCCTTACTCCTTTCTCTCTCCCTTTTCTGCTCTCTTCCTCAGAATCATTAAAGCAAACTTTAATTACTTTTGGAATTTAGGAGTTGAGTAGGATAAACCATAGTTGGCAGATGTTTCTTCTTTCTAATTTCTCTTTGCATCTGGGCTTTTGACATTCCTAGGACTGGGATTTTATAACCCTTCTGTGAGGCAATGGATGTCTCTGGGTTTTTGAGTGAGGAAAGGGGGTGGGAATAAAGGGGAATTTAAGGAAATAGAAATCACAAGGAACAAAAATACACTAATATTTTAAAATACAATTTTAGTCCATCATATGCAGTGAATCCACTTTAAGCTCTGTGTCTTTTCGTATTCATCATTGGTTCGGTTTCATCATTATTTCTTTTTTTCTTTCTAGAGAAAGTCCCACCCTGCCGCCCTTGGTAGAGCACCGTGGCATCACAGCCCACAGCAACCTCCAGCTCCTGGGTCCAGGCAACCTTCCTGCCCATCCCCCCCAGCAGCCAGGACCACAGGCGCATCCATAACACCGACCATTCCCCAGTTGCAGTTGGCTGGGGCCTGGTTTGAACCCTCCACCCTCAGCACATGGGGTCAGCACCCCACGCCATGGAGCTGCCCTCATTACTTCTGACCCACAGGAGCTGCCCTCATTACTTCTTTTTAAACCTCTATTTTATATTTCTAACTACAACCTTATGCACTGATTTACACAGGGTAGAACTGTATCTTCTCTCCTGGATGTTAGCTTTGTTCTGTAGTAATAAAACTACAGTGCATGGGAAAGTTCTCAACTAGTGCTGGGGACTTTTTCAAATCTTTGTTAGAAGTTGTGGTGGTTTTGTGTGTCATCTTGGCCAGGATGATCCTGTGCTTAGTTGTTTAGTCAAAAGTTAATCAAGGTATTGCTGCACGTTACAGATGTGATTAAAGCCCATAAGCAGCTGACATTAAATAAGAGGTAGGTCTTATTTAGGTGGGTGACCCTAGGTGGGTCTCATTTAATCCAGTAAAAGGTCTTAAAGTACAACCGAGTCTTCTCTGAAGGAGAAATTTCACTTGTGGGCAGTAGCTTCCACTTACACCTGGAGTTTTCAGCCTGTCCTTCCTAGTGGCCTACAGATATGCTTAGCCAGCCCCCACAATCATGTAAGCCAATCTTTGCAATAAATCTCTTAATATCTATCTCCTGCTAGTTCTGTTTCTGTTTCTCTGGTGGAATTCTCACTGATACAAGGGCAAAGAGTTGATGGGTGATAATGGCTTAATATGTTGTCTTCCTGTGAAAACAATTTTGCTTTTTAAATGACTTCAAATGGGCTCCAAATGTTGGCCTTGTAGAGTCTGCCCTGTACAATTCTTAGAGGAACCATATGTGAATCTGATGCTACAAGTGCTACCTCCTGAGGATTTTTTGTGTGATAGTTGTAGTTTCAAATCTTTGCCTTGAAGTAGTGAAAATGTGACAATTTGAGTCACTTTAGATGTCAACTCTCTTGGGCTTTAGACACGGGATGTTTTTTTGATTGCTTCACCTCCTACTCATAAAAACAGCCCAGAGTCACCCAGACCCGAGAGAATATTATTGAATCTGCCTATTGGACAAACTGCAGAGAATAAAGGGAGAGACTTGTTCATAAAGAATTGCAGCCATCAATGTTAAATAGTTATGTCCCTAAAAGTGTGACATCTTTCAGATGGACATCTTAGTGTTTGGAAAAGGGTCAGGTACTAGAAATTGGACTTCCAATCTGGTATTGAAAAATAGCTTAAGTTATACTCTTCTGCAGTGTTGGTGGTCTAACCATCAATCTAACCACTGTCAAGGACAGTTGTATTTTCTGGATCCTCTCAGGATTACTATTCCTTCAGAGTTATTGGACCACATTTACTGAGTAGAATATGTGACTATTTTCCCAGCATTTCCTTGTGTTTCTGACTTTCTCACTTCCTGTATTTCTTCCTCATTTCCTCATTTCTGTTAGATTCTCTGAAATGATTCAGCAAGGACCTCACAAATAGGATGAATTATTCCTATAAAAATGAGATCGATAAGCTTATTATAAAATGTACCTTTGCCAGGTCTTCAAGGGAAGTTTTAGTTTATGTATTTAAATAATATGTCAGAGCACCTAAGAAAGTAATCTGGAAGCACTAAACTAGCCAAAATAATTTTACAGCTGTTAAATCCTCTCTAATAACCGGCAGCACATGTGTGACCCCATGATATGCTGTCTTTTTAAAAATCATGCACTGTTTTGCTTCCCCAGTCCTTTTCTCCATCTGCCTGCTGACCCATGTGGCTGTTTTTTAACATCCACCTCAGTGGAGCCTCATACCTGCCTGACCAGCAGAAAGTAACACAATGACAGCAGTTTCTGTGGGACTGAAAATGAAGGGATGGGAAACCTTGGATGTCCTGTCTTTTTCTGGACAGCTAAAATTAAGATAGAGGACAGCTCTAGGAAAAGTCATGCCCTGGAATTTTCAATCAGAGTGCACTGTTTTGAGAGTGGGTGAATAAATGGGCAATCTATTTCAGGGCAGTTTCCCTTCTGGAAGAAGGGGCAATTTGTTTTAGGGTCACATGCTGGGTAACTATCTGCATAAGAAACCCAAACGGTTTCTGAGCACAAGTGATACACCAGAGAATCGTGGGAGGTCTTTCTTAGGAAGGTTAGTTTGTAATGAATCTGAGTATCAACAAACTGATCAAGATTGTGTTCACCCAGCAGTCACTGAAAGTGTATTCAGAGTGGTAATTGCTTCCTTTGAGAGTATACAAGGTTATTTACAGGCTAATTTTCATCTGAATTTCTTCCACACTTTTTAACATGACATTTAACTAGTATAATTTCTTCAAATGATCATGTAAACAGTTACATTAGGACACCCAAATGCCTATTAACTGAATTATCATTTAAAGCAAAATAACAAAAATTCTATTTGTTAACAAAATAACAAGAAATGTAGCAAAAGGCTAAATTTTACCCCCAACCCTTCAAAAAGGACTATTTTTCCTCATGAAGTAGAAAAAAAGAGAAATATTTTTTTTCTCATTAGTAACAAGAAGTCATCAAATGGTCTCAGTAGATTGAAATTATTGAATCTATATTTAAAATGTACTGGTAGTTTTTTAAAAATATTTACATAGCCATATAAATTATCTGACATATGTGTTCAAGGCTAAATTATATTAATGCCAGTGGACATTTCCCCAAACATGTAAGTGTTTATCAAATTTTATTTTGAGATGTCATTTTATTAGAGAGCAAAATTCACATTAACAATCTCACATGTGGAAAAAACAAAGTTCACCTTAAATCTCTCTGAACTGAAATTGCCATGTCTCACACAGCTTTAAAATTTACACAAGCATGCTACGCTATAGTAACGTGAAAGCTGCCTTCTCTCACAGCTCTGAGGTATCACTGTGTCTCTAGCCTCTACCCTCAAACGATCCTGTTGGGTGATTTCGGTGTCTCTGTAGGTAATTCAGGAAATCTATCTGATGTAACACCTTGGAAGGCAAAACTCTAAGCTAACTGATCAGACAGTATTTACAGAGCTTTCCCAGACTATCAATTAGCTTCAAAATATTCTCTCTGTCAAAACGGAAATTGCCATAGTGAAAAAAAAGACAATTCGTCCATCTCCCTCAAAAAGGTATCTAAAAAGTGAGGCTTGTCAAAGGCAATCTGGTTACCTTTTTATTGGGGGGAAAATTCAAACTTTGAGACAGCTGACTAGTCTGTTCAATAATAGCAATCTCTTTAATCACAGTTTGGTCAATAGTGAAATATTTACTGTGGATGCCTCAGAAATGATTTGAAGCCAGCTCTTTGGAAAGCATTGATAATCTCTGTAATCTGAGCCATCCTTATGTGAGGTGTCAGTGTGCCAAACTCAACAATGCCTCTGATACAGATCTGTAGATCATAAATAATAAAAACCTATTTTAAGAAGTTTTATAACCCCAACATAAACTTACCTCTGACTAAAAACATGACAGAGAAGATCTCAGTGGGGGAGAAAAGAAATGTGAGATTTTACAATATCAACAGTGAGGATCAAACATGGTAAAAATCCAATTATATCAAATTTGAAATACCTTAAAAACATTTTTTTAAAAGATGTGGGTTTTTTTTTATTACTACATGTGCTGTAACTTTTGCTTTCTTTTGTTAGCTTTCAATATTTTAACTTTCCCTCACATTATTAAATGTACATCAACACTCTGGGACAGAGATTAAGGAATTTTGTATATTTAGCTAATCTCATTCTGTGAATTTATTCAATAATTAAATTTCTTGGAAGATGCATTGCTAAAAACAAGTAATGGGTCAGTTTTTACTTCAATGCTGTATAAATTCTTGATGTATATCCCCAGAAAATAAGCTTAATAGCCTATTATGAAGCTTATTTAAATGAAAAGACAAAAACAGTCACTCACAGAAATTGTCTAGCAGCATTTAACAGACAATTGCACAAATTATCCAAAGGCAACCGTGACATGAGCCCCATTCCATTTATATTGTGACATTGTTGATATGGCCCACTGCTTACAGGGCCTTATCTCAATTATTTTAAGTATAAAATTTTAACAAATGCACTCAATTACAGCTCAATTTTCATCAATTGCAACCTGGCCAAGGCAATGAAGTCACTTTTCAAGAGCTAAACCTTCTTTCATACAATTATAGGACTTGAAAAGATTATATGCATAGGATGAAGCCATAATTTTAAAACACTGAAGGTGCTTCTGCAGAAATGTTTAGTGACAAATTTGCCTGTGCAGCATATAATTATGAAGAAAAAGCCTTGGGTAGAATGTGGTCATT
Source organism: Arctocebus calabarensis (assembly GCA_963573935.1). Lineage (NCBI taxonomy): Eukaryota > Metazoa > Chordata > Mammalia > Primates > Lorisidae > Arctocebus > Arctocebus calabarensis. The sequence goes on along the minus strand of CAUYON010026245.1, from coordinate 29,542 downwards.
TAGAAGGCACTCGTATTAAGTTATAAATTTCATATTTAAAATTTTAAATTCTAGACTATGAGATATTATTGTATGTCAATATTTTGCTTAATATGTTCCTGATTAGTAAGATTAATGGTTAATACCTGACAGAGCATAAAGATATAACCTAAGTATCTCATGAAATTTCAAGGAATAAATTATGACTTTGAATTAATTTATAAAACAAAATGCGAATAGAAATAATGGCACATTCTTATAAATCTAATTTCTTATATAATGAAACCTAATTAAAAATATCTGACAAATATTTAAAATATTCTCATTTTATATTAAGTGTATCAATTCAATTAATCATTTTCCAAATATGTAAAATCTTAAGAATGATGTAAGCATCATCTGTGTGTACACAGCACAGTGTTTTCCAAATGAAGGTTATCGCACATCTTTAGAAACATGTTGATGGATGCTTTAATCGTGTAATTTTCTATTAAACTGGCTTCTCATTTGTAATGTGCACTTTATAAAAATATTAGGGTCAGAGTTACATGATACTGCAAGAAGCATTCAATAATTTGTCAAAATGTATGTGAATGTGTGTATGTATGTATAGAATTATGTATGTGTATAGATCATATAAATGCATATAAAATTTAATATTCATCTTCAGACATATTTAGCTTCTACTCATCCTGGTACACAACTCTGATTGGACTGGTATTTGCTCTGATGTATCTATTTTAATGGACATTAAATCTTTTTAAATATTACTTTGTATAAAGTGAGATTATAAAATGTTGATAAGCAACATTGTTTATTCTATGCCTTTTGTATATATGAGCAAATTTGTTTGTCTACATGAGCTCTGATTAGATTCTTTATGTATTATACCATGATGTCAATAAAATTGACACAAATAATGAAAGTTTTGGAAAATTGGTTTATAAGAGCAAGATGAGAAGATCATTTATCTTAGAGTTGAAAGTATTTAATGTTCAAAGTGTGATAAACAGAAACTGGGTGTGTAAACAAACTATAATTTCAAAAATTGTTTAACTGCCAATAGCAGTGAGAAATTATATAAAGTAAATACAACCTTACTTAATCTAGGGATAGTGTTAATCCTGGACAAATTATATGGTTAGTAAAAATCACACTTTAAAATATTAAAACTCTGAGAAAATAATATTAAGAATTGAATTTCAAAATCTCTCTTGCTCTCTTTTTATATATTTTTTTCACACAGGAACCACCAAAGTTTTAGTATGTAATAATTAATAGCATAACTGACCAAGGTTCAAGATGTGAAAATAAAATGTTCAAGACTCTGGGAGGTAAGTCACTCTATAAATTAACCACATAGGATGTGATAAGAATGCACATTTTAGGGCAGCGCCTGTGGTTCAACGAGTGGGGCACCGGCCCCATATACCGAAGGTGGTGGGTTCAAACCTGGCCTTGGCTGAACTGCAAAAACAGAAAAATAGCCGGGTGTTGTGGTGGGCACCGGTAATCCCAGCTACTCGGGAGGCTGAGGCAAGAGAATCACCTAAGCCCAGGAGTTGGAGGTTGCTGTGAGCTGTGTGATGCCACGGCACTCTACCAAGGGCTATAAAATGAGACTCTATCTCTATAAAAAAAAAAAAAGAACACACATTTTAGGGTGGAGCAAGATGGCTGACTGGAAGCAGTTTCCGAAAAAGGTTCCTGTCCAAAAGGGAAGATAACCTCCAGAAACTGCACAATTAAGCTGAATACTGGAAGCCCAGCCAAGAGAAAAGTGATATCTGTGGGTCACCTCTGCTGAGACAGGCTGCGACTCCAAGAAAGCAACCTTCAGGTACAAAATTGATCTGAAAGGAAAAGTGTCTGTCCCTTACCCCAAGAAAGCTCTGAGTTATTTGCTTTTCTGTTTCCCTTCTTTATTTTCTCCTCTTTTTCTCCTGTGGGTTTTCTACAGACCAGAGATGAACTGTGGACCTCTTGTCTAACCCCATGGAAGAGTGCTGTGGGAAGTGTGGTGTGCTTCCCATGAGCACCCTGGAGTGACTCTGAAAACTCTATTGCTAGGCAGAAAAGCTCAACTAAAGTTTTTCCCACCATTCTGAACTTACAGTACACCCTTCCCTCCTTACCTGACGAACCAGAAGCCTAACCCCTCTGAGACTGAGGGAGGAGGTCCCTGAGCAGTGTCCCCACCTCCGCCTGCCGGAACACCCCACTGTGAAAAGACTCCGGGGGGGGGGCTCCAAGGCAGAGGGAAGGGATACCGCAGGTGAGTGCCTGGCTCTGCATCCCATGCTTGCTGGGCTCCTGCAGGCCAGCTATCTGCTAGAGACTCTGACGGCAACTGCCAGACCTCTGCAGGTCTGCCCTCAGCCAGGAACTCCCCCAGCGACTGCACGGGCCTCTGCCTGGCACCTGCGGGTCTCCTGCAGGTCCACCCCTGGCCAGTAAATCCCCTGGCAACCGTGCAGCCCTGCACCCCAAGCCAGCAGGCTTCTGCAGGTCCACGTTCTGCCAGGAAATCTGCCTGGAACCACCACTCCACCTGCTCCCGGCCAGGAATTCCTCCAGCAACTTCCTGGTCCTGTGCCCATGCTTGCCAGGCTTCTGGCAGCCCACCGTATGCTAGAGATTCTGCTGGTGACCGCCAGGCCTCCACAGGTCTGCCCCCAGCCAGGAACTCCCCCGGTGACCACCTGGCCCTGCATTGCACACTTGCCAGGCTTCTGTAAGTCTGCCTTCTGCCAGGGACTCCACCCATGACCTCCAGACCCCAGCCCGGGACACTCTTGGCAACTGTGTGGGACTCCACCTCGTACCCACAGGGCCTCCACAGGCTAGCCTTCTGCCAGGGATTCCCCCGGCAACCACCAGACTCTCTGCAGGCCCACCACCAGCCAAAAACTTCCCGGACAACTGCGCGGCCCTGCACCCACCACTTGAAGGGCCTCCTCAGTCCTGCCTTCTATCAGGGACACCACCAGCATCTGCTGGGCCCCTGCAAGCCCAGCCCTGGCCACAGATTCCTCTGCTGACAGTGAGGGCCTGCACACAGTCAGCAGAGGAAGCAACCACTAGTCCGTCCCTGAAAAGGAACTCCCCTGGCAACCATGTGGACCTGCGCCCCAACTTGCCAGGTCCAACAGTCTGGCCTCCTGCCAGGAACCCCACTGGTGACTGCAAGGCCCCTACAAGCCAGTCCCTGTCCAGGAACTCCCCCAGCAACCATGTGCCCCCATGCCCCGAGCCCGCAGGGCTTCCTGAAGACGGCTCTCTGCCAGGGACTCCACTGGTGACTGCCAGGCCTCTATATGCCCGCTGTCAGCCAGGAACTCCCTCAGTGATCACAAGGCCCCCCGCCTGGCACTCCCAGAACAGTGTGCACCATATCCTGCCCTGCTGCTTGATCCAGGGGTGCCACACTCCGGGGCTGCTCCTGCAGCCAGAACTCCTTGGCTGGGGTAGTCACAAGAAGATCTACACAGAGTCACTCACTACAAAGTTCCAGCAACAATAGAGTGGTCCCACCAGGGTCTAATCTTCAAGGGACACCTTCCCAACTTTGACTATGGCCAGACACAATGGTGAAAAATAATCATGGGGCAGAATCAATGGAAAAACTCTGGCAATATGGATAATCAGAGTAGACCAACTCCTCCAAGTAACGACAAGGCAGACACAGCACAAGATCTCCTGCATAGGCAAATGGCTGAGATGTCTGAAATAGAATTCAGAATCTGGATTGAAAATAAGATCAGCAGAATGAAGGAAAAGATGGAACTACAATTTCAAGCAGTAAGTCAAAAGATGATGCAAATGATGTCTCAAGAATTCAACGAATTCAAAGACAAAATGACCAAAGATTTTGACACATTGAGACAAGAAGTTGCAGCTCTCAAAGATCTGAGAAATTCATTAGAATCCCTCAGTAACAGAATGGAGCAAGCAGAAGAAATTATTTCTGACATGGAAGACAAAGCTTTCAAATGCTCTCAAACCTCCAAAGAGCAAGAGAAATGAAAGGTAAAGACACATCACTCTCTAAGAGAGCTCTGGGATAACTTGAAGAAAACCAATATTCACCTCATAGGGATCCCCAAAAGCAATGAAGTGGCTTCACAAGACACAGAGTCTCTTATTCATGAGATTATGAAAGAGAACTTTCCAGACATGCCAAGAGATTCTGAAATTCAGATAGCATACAGTTTCAGAACCTCAGCATGACTCAACCCGAATAAGACATCCCCCAGTCACATCATAATTAAGTTCACTAAAGTAAATATGAAGGAGAAAATTTTGACAGCAACCAGATGCAAGAAATCAATAACCTACAAGGGGAAGAATATTAGAATAACTGCAGATCTCTCTGATCAAACTTTTTAAGCTAGAAGAGAATGGTCATCGACTTTTAATCTCCTAAAAGAAAATAACTTTCAACCCAGGATCCTGTATCCAGCCAAACTGAGTTTCATTTATGATGGAGAAATTAAATACTTTAATGGCATCCACATGTTGAAGAAATTTGCTATACCCAAACCAGCTCTCCAGGATATTTGCAGACCTATCCTCCGTAATGACCAGCATAATCCTCCAACACAAAAGTAAACTCATCCAGAAACTTTTTATCAAATTCCAACTTCCACAGTGACTAAAGGATTAAAAATGTCCACTAGATTTTCTAAAGATTTATCAATATTTTCAATTAATGTGAATGGTTTAAATTATCCTCTAAAGAGGCATAGATTGGCTGACTAGATAGGCCAGGTATCGGCTGCATACAAGAATCTCATCTTATCTTAAAAAAGAAATATAGACTCAAGGTGAAGGGATGGTCATCTACATTCCAGGCAAATGGAAAACAGAAAAAAGCAGGTGTTGCAATGTTATTTGCAGATACAATAGACTTTAAACAAACCAAAATAAGGAAGGATAAGGACAAGCATTTCATATTTGTTAAAGGTAATACTGAAAATGATGAGATTTCAATTATTAATATTTACGCACCCAACCAGAATGCACCTCAATTTATAAGAAAAACTCTAATAGATAAGAATAACTTGATTTCCTCCAGTTCCATAGTAATTGAAGATTTTAATACTCCTTTAGCAGTGTTGGATACATCCTATGAGAAGAAGCTAAGTAAAGAAATCTTAGATTTAAACTTAATCATTTAACATCTGGATTTAACAGACATCTACAGAACATTTCATCCTAATAAAATTGAATGCACATTCTTCTCATTAGCCCATGGAACTTACTCCAAAATTGATCACATCTTAGGTCACAAGTCTAACCTTAGCAAATTTAAAAGAATAGAAATTATTCCCTGCATCTTCTCCAACCATCATGGAATAAAAGTTGAACTCAACAATGAAAGGAATCTGCAAACTCATACAAAAACATAGAAGCTAAATAACCTGAAGGAATTGGCTTGGGTGAATATTCTATGAGGAGGACTCCCCAGGCAATTGAAGCAATATCAAAGATACACTACTGGGACCTGATCAAACTAAAAAGCTTCTGTACAGCCAAGAACATAGTAAGTTTAGCAAGCAGACAGTCCTCAGAATGGGAGAAAATATTTGCAGGTTATGCCTCTGCAAAGGTTTAATAACCAGAGTCCACTGAGAACTCAAACGTATGAGCAAGAAAAGAACAAATGATCCCATATCAGGATGGGCAAAAGACTTGAAGAGAGACTTCTCTAATGAAGACAGGCACACAGCCTACAGACCCATGAAAAAATACTCACCATCCTTAATCATCAGAGAAATGCAAATCAAAACTACTTTGAGATATCACCTAGCTCCAGTAAGATTAGCCCACATCACAAAATCCCAAAACCAGAGATGTTGGCATGGATGTGGGGAAAAGGGAACACTTCTACACTGCTGGTGGGAATGCACACTAATACATTCCTTTTGGAAGGATGTTTGGAGAATACTTAGAGATCTAAAAATTGACCTGCCATTTGATACTATAATTCCTTTACTAGGTATATACCCAGAAGACCAAAAATCACATTATAACAAAGACATCTGTACCAGAATGTTCATTGCAGCCCAATTTATAATTGCTAAGTCATGGAAGAAACCCAAGTGCCCATCGATCCATGAATGGGTCAATAAATTATGGTACATGTATACCATGCCTTAAAGTAAGATGGAGACTTTACCTCTTTCATGTTTACATGGTTGGAGCTGGAACATATTCTTCTTAGCAAAGTATCTCAAGAATGGAAGAAAAAGTATCCAATGTACTCAGCCCTACTATGAAGCTAATTTATAGCTTTCATATGAAGGGTATAACCCAACTATAGCATAAGAATATAGGGAAAGGGGCAAGAGTAGAGTGGGGAAGGGGGAGGTTGGAGTGGAGGGAAGGTAATTGGTGGGGCCACACCTATGGTGCATCTTAGTAGGGTACAGGTGAACCTTACTAAATGCAGAATACAAATGTCTTCATATAATAAGTGAGAAAATGCCAGGAAGGCTATGTTAATCAGTTTGATGAAAATAGTTCAGATTGCATATGAAACCAGCACATTGTACCCCTTGATTGCACTATTGTACACAGCTATGATTTAATAATAAAGACAATAAAAAAAGAAAAAAAAGGTGAAAAATAAAAGAATACACATTTTATAATGTAAAATCTGCCTATGGATAGTACCTTAGCTGCTAAAAGCAATTCAGTCTTCCCTTGGCTTAGAATAATGGTTTCCAGATTTCAGTGTAAATTATTAGCAATCTTCAGCTCTCTTGTGTGGCAAGTATCTTGTTTTCACCTTCAGTTCTCCTATTCAAGCCTGTGCAATGAGGTCTGCTATGTTTTTCTCAGATCATTCATGCAACTACTTGTGTCATCAATTCTTCCAATGATCTGGTCGGACACGGAATGAAATTTATCTTACATCTGCAGTAGGAGTGTCTGCACTACTGATGTAACATCCTGCTGTCTTGAGATCAGTTTTGGCCATCTCCCAGCTTCTCAGCTTTGCAGTGATGTCTCAGACCATCACCTTCACTTTGTTTGTTGTCTTTTTAAAATTTTGAGTTGGACATCTATAGTTTGAAATTTAATATCTTTAATACCTACGTTTTGCTTTGTTTACTTTGCAAAAAAATGCTTGAGTATTGTCTATTCAAAATAAAAATCCTAGCCTTATTGTTTCAGTGCCTAGACATCTATCTATCTATTAATCATCTGATGAAGAATAAACTGATCTTTTCCTTTCTCTGGCACCTATTCTTCAAGTACATGTCATTTATTAATGCCATGATTTTATATTTAAGAGGATTGTATTGAACCTCGGTTATATAAAAATAATGTTTAAAAATTTTAGCACACAGGTATTTCTGTGGGTAGAGCATTGGCCACATACATTGGGGCCAGCAGGTTCGAACCCAGCCCAGGCCACTAAGTCAACAATGACACTACAACAAAAAAATAGCCAGCTATTATATATTATTATATATAATATTATAATATAATATATATTATATATTATTATATAGGTGATGGGCACCTATAGTCCCAGATACTTTAGAGGCTGAGACAAGAGAATCTCATAAGCCCAAGAGTCTGAGATTGCTGTGAGCTGTGATGCCATTGCACTCTACCGAGGGTGACATAGTGAGACTCTGTCTCAAAAAAAAAAAAGTTAGCATACAATTATAAAGCTATATTATTTAAACCAAGTTGTTGAAGACTTAAGTGTATGTTGATTCTAATACCCTTCTCATCCTCATTTTTCTTTTTCGGTTATTCAAACTACAAATTTATGAGGAGTGGTTTAATTCTTTGCCTCTGCTGTGTACAATATAAAATTGGGGGTAACAATAGTTGCTCTATAATTATTTAAATTTGTTTAGCAGGCTGCTGATAAAATTAATCATAGGGCTAAATAATAGAGAAATTAGGCCCTGCTTATTCCTCCTTCTCATATTCTTCTGATGTTCTAAACTACTTATTCCCCTTTATTCCTCCAAAATTTACTGTCTGGTACCTTTTTGAAAAATATGAGAAAAAAATACACAAACATACCCTTGGAAGGTAAATCTACATGTATTGTGGGTGGGTGGCAAAATGATGACTCTCTATGTACTAGAGGATCTTAACTTTTTCTCTAAATATAACCTGGTGAAACTTTTCCCCTTTTATAGTTAGTCAACTCAGGTAAACAATTTTCATGATTGACAATGTGCATTAGAAATCAAAAAGAAAATAGTGAAGTTTCACAGTCAGTATTTGATTTGATATTCCTTTAAATTTAAATCATGACCCAGCTGGATCCATAAAAGAGGCATGATTTTTTTTAAATCTGAAGTTGCATTCTGTTGAACTGCTCTGTGAACTAACTTCAGAAGTATCGGGAATACACAGGCAGGTGCAGGAATGTTGTAGAGATTGAGGTAGAGACTGGGATCAAGGTTTTCTAAGACTTCTCTATGAAAAATGGGAAATAGTGTTCCCATAGTAATTATAGTCTTCCATATGTGGAAAAGAACATAATGAGTTGTGATCTCTATTCACTTTGTAGTATTTCTCTAATCAGGTACTTTGTTAGTGAGGAAATCTTGCCTTCTGATTTTGAATAGAAAATAAGATGTCAGTTTATGTGGCAACAATAGGTCACCAAATCTGTATCTTCTTTAAAAACCCAATTTAGATTGTGACTACTATGTAATACATTTGAGTATGCTAAAAGTAATAATAATAATAATAAAACCTCAGAAAATCAGCTCTGATTTTAGAAGTAGACATATATGTAAACAACCATCTTCTTTCTCCCCTTTTGGAAATGAGTGTTATATTCGCCAAGAACCCTTTCCTGTCCTGTTCTCACCAAAGAGTTCTATAAAATTATGTTTTCCTATACAACTCACAGTACACATTCATTTCTAAGAGTGAGGCAGAAATTTTATGTGTTTGCAATTGTATAAAAATTATCTTCTGTAAATCACGTTGGTGTCTAAAATTTGGAGCTAAGCATTCTTACAAACACAGAAGAGGCTCTGAGGGGGTTCAAGTCAATCACCAGGACCACAACTATTGCCAATAATCCTACAACCGGAATACTTAAATTGAATTTTAGCCATGCTGTGCACATGTTCAGCTCTTGAAAGGAAGAAATATTTTTTGCCCCACATGGGGGAGGTAGGCAGAAACAGTGGCTGAAAAAGAATCTATTGCATCACATGGCATGTGTGCTGATTGAATTTAAAATTGGATTTATTTTCTGATTTTTGCTTTCAGAGATGTGTGAAGGGGGAGTCAGGTACATAAAAAATGTGACTCAGCTGTAAAACATGGAATTTGGGGGGAATAAAGAGCTACACTGTTCATTTTTTAAAAGGAGGAAGAATTGGGGTCTGTGTAACATAAACTGTCTTGGCAGTGACCAAAAATCAGCTTTTGTCCAATGAACCCAAACATCATGGCGCTTCTCTGGTTCTAGCTTTCACTAAATTTTAATGAGAGAGTTGGAATAACCTCATCTGAAAAATATCACTGGCATCTTTTGAAAATCTTTTCTTTTTATTTGCCAAAGCCTCTATCATAATAGAAGTTTTACAGAAAGAGGAATAAAAGAAAGTTAACATCTTTCAGAAAATTTGTTGGCAAATAAGATATACTTGTAGTGTGACAGAGGGAAAAACGCTTGCACAATGTTCTACCTATTATGCCCCATTTAAAATTTTGTAGCACAAGTTCCATCCAATAATTTTATTTTAGTTTACTTAAATGCTTCTCAAACTACATTATTTTAGAGAGAAAGAGATAAGGCAGCTAACTTGGGTAGGAATAGACTTTATTCTCTTGCAATATAGCAGATCCAAACATGCTATTTTCAGTATGTATTAGAGTTTCCTTATTTTGGCTTTTCCATCAAAATCATACAATAAAAATTCGATATTCTCCTTTCAAATAAAGCAAATTCCCTGTTGTCCTGAAGAAAGTTGTTTTTAGCTACCTTGAATTTAAAAAGGAAAACTACAACAGCAGTCAATAAATAAGAAACACATTGGTTACTTAAAAATTCTCTCTTGGGTATTGTCCAAAAGACTCCAGGGACCTGAAAGAATAGAGTATTTAAAAGAAACAAAAACATACTTCAAAGATAGTAGTATTGAATTTCCTTCTGAATGTTTTTATGTCTGGGCTCTGTTGACCTAGGGAATAAGGATTTTAACAGTTTTTATTTTCTTTTTATGGTGGATTTTGGTTGAATAGCCATCAAATGATAAAAATTACAGGAACGTTAGGTGTTCTATTTGATTCTATAAATAAATAAATAAATAAATAAAGCTATGACAGAGGAAGAGTAGAAGGCTTATTCTCTGGAAACTAAGTTCCATTTAGGGTTAGGGTTAGGGTTTAATTTCTTCTGATCCTATGTGGATACCCTTGATCGTCTTTTCTTCCCTAATAATATATATATTCTTGTTGTCTGCTTTATTAATGCAAAATATGATATATAGTACAGCCTATTCCTGCTTTATCTGTTACCAATTTATCTTGGATATCCTTTCCTGTAAGTATTTTGTGAGTCTTCTTTTTTTCTTTCCAGCTGCACAGTATTCTTTGTATAGAAAAAACAAAATGTACTTATCCAATATGACATTGATGTATATTTGGATTGCTCCTGGTGTTTTGCCATTTCAAATGATACTGCAATGAATATTGTCCACTGTGGTAAGTCTTGCAGGCAAGAAAAGGTTTACTTAAACTTGTGTTTCCCAAACTTACACATATTTGATTATGGGATCCTTCTTTTGATTAACCCTGTTAACATCCCACAGACTCTGGAAAAACTCTGAGATAACCATGAAATGGGATTTCTTTCTCACAGCTTAAAACTAATATGATTTCCAAATATTTTGGGTTAGAGTATACGTTTTCAAAGCATTAACACTGAAAAGCAAAAACCAAAATGAAACATTGCTGGTTTGAGTATAAAATGTCAATATAAAAATAGGTATAGCTACAGATATACATATAGATGAGTTTGTAAAATCCTGTTTATCAGGAAACTTCTGCAAGTAACAAAGTGAGAAAAAAGGGACTTATCAATAAGAGGAAAGCAAGGCTCAAAACCTAACAGCTCATAAAAGAATATAAAAAATATTCCAATAATGGATACAATTTTCCCTTTGACTGGTTCCCATTAAACATCATGAAAATGCTAAGTATTAAGAAGATTGTGGGGAAAGTGGATGCCTTCTCAGGAGAATAGTTTTACAACATCTATCAAAGTTTTTTAAGGTATACTTGAATAAGCAACTGCACTCTTAGAAAGTCTTAAGAACAATAATATATGTACATATAAAATTTGACGTCAGCATGGTTTTAGGTTAGAAACAAATGCCAAATCATGGAGGACTAATTAAATAAATGATGGATCATCCGTACAAAGAAAAACTACGCAATTATTAAAAATGACATTGTACAGCCATATTAATTGACATTAACTGATCAGTGAATATAAAGGGCTGTACAGTTAGTGTCATTTGTGCATTTTGTAAAGTGTATATATGTACCTATAAATTATAAGAGGAGAGTTTGGAAGGATATGCAGCAAGTTTAATGCTCAATGTTTTTGTTTTTCATGTGGGATTACATGTCATCTAGAATTTTTATTTTGCTTATGTGCTATTTAAGTTTCTCTATATTGAATATAAATTGTCACCCCCACTGCATTTTTTAATTCAGTAGTGTAAAACTTTTAAGCCATCTACTTCTAGAATAAAAATATTACCAAGTAATGAAAGATGAAATAAAATGAATATTTTAGCACCTGAAAAATAGATCATAATCATTTTCTCTCTAAATTCTTAAGATACAGTCCATCATCTTCTGGCATTTAGTTTTGTAAAGACATCTGACACCATCTGACTTTTTCCATTTTAGATAATTTGTGATTTCTGCCTGCATGCATTTAAATTTTTTTCTTTACCCTTTATGTGTTTTTTAAAGTCACACCAGAGCACATGTATATTTAGAGGGGCTTATTATATTTTTCTGTCATTTCTGATCTGAGAACTTTCATCTAAAATCAGATCTCTAGTTCAGGGAAGTTTTTCTTTTAATAATTTTTTTAATTGCCTGCCCTCTCTTCTGCTCTCTTTTTCAGAGTTAATGCTATGAATAAATTGTTTCCACCAAGTTCATGTCCCCTACTATTTAACTAGTCTTGATCATTTCTTTCATCTTTTTTTATGATTTCTGGGTGAATTCTCAAGCATTTCTTATGGAATTGCAAGATCAAGAGATTGTCTGCAGTTACTGCTTCTGTTGTATTTTTAATTCTGTAATCATGTTTTCATTAGTAAGCGGTATTTTCTGCCCTTTTCATGGGTTGCAACAGCCTCTCAAGTCTTGCTTTAAAAACAAGTCAGGGATTATCTTCAATTTCAACTTGTTTCTTGAAGTAAGATCTTCCACAAAGAGACATTTGCTTTTTTCCCCAGATTGATTCCTACATTAGCAAAGTCAAACATCCAACCGTTTCCTCGTTTTGCTCATCCTTATAAAATGTAGTCCGGTGTCGAGAGTTAAAATGGATTCAGAGTTGTAGGGGTCTCTCTCTACTAATAACTTTCAATCCCAGGTAGAGCAAGGAGTAAGTATGGGTTTGCAGTGGTCCGGCTTTTCAGGGGCAGCCTGGAGATTTTCAGAGCCGCCCCTCACCCCTTTAAACCTTTTAGTCATTAGAGTTCACGCCCCCAGCTGTTGGAACCAATAGGAAGCTGCTCATTGGTCCCTGAGCTGTCGATTTCTTACCTTATGCACATCCCAAAGCTCATACTGGTAGGTTTGAGGTTTGCTCCCACCACTTCCCTCAAAACCTTCCTTTAGTCCCACCCTGAATCCTTCAGCACTGGGACAGGTTCTTTACAATCCGGCTAGACCCTCCCTCAGGTGGGTCTCAGCTGTTCAATAACCCACAGAAATCTGCTCTAGCTGGTAGCTAACACTTGCACTTCTTTCCAGAAGTGAAATGGATTTTTACTTTTTTTTTTATATATAATTTCTGGGACATTTTAGAGGGAAAGAAATTAACTACATGGAGCTTAAACTGGAGTATTACATACAAATTTTGAAATGATTTCTTTCATATTTTCCAACTGGTAAAATAGCAAAGTCATTTATTTTTATGAGTTTATCTTTTATTCAGCCAATTTATTCATTACTACTAATTTTGTCTAGGAATACAATATCATTTACAAATAATCATTTTTTCCTCCATCTTTCCAATAGCTAAACTTCTTATTTCTGCTGCCTGTTGTAATGAACAAAACTTCCACAGTATTAAGTAATAATGACTTTGTTAACTTTCTTAACAAGATTTTCTGGGGAAACCTTCAATACTTTAACATTAAGAAAGTTTTTTGTTATTGGTTGTGCAGTTAAGTTCCATGTTGGAAATTTTGTTGAGGTTATTTCTCAATGTTTTTATATTTTATTATTTTAATAAGCACAATACTAGTCTTGTATGATAGTATGATACTTGTAGTCTTAGTATGATAGAGTTGTATAAAAATATAAGCAGGTGTTGAGAAAAGTATTTATTTTTTTAACGAACTCCATGGATGCAAATTGTTGTAATTTTATCCCTGTATCTTTTGGATAAATCTTAGTTGAGTATGGTAAATGACACTTTTAGTATACTGACTAATTGTTAAATACGATTTTTATATCAATATTTAAAAATAATATTTGTCTTTTTTTGTGCTGTATTTGGCAGGTTAGGGTATCAAGGTTAAGGATTCTTTTAAAAACTGTCCTGTTAGCAAAGGAACTCACCCACAAAAGCAGCTGGCCCTACACCCCTTTATGGTAGGAAATATATATATATATATATTTTTTTTTTTTTTTTTTTTTTTTTTGAGACAGAATCTCACTCTCATGCCCTGGGTAGAATGCCTGGGATCATCACAGCTCACAGCAACCTCAAACTGTTGGGCTTGAGCAATCCTCTTGCCTCAACTTCCCAGGAGGCTGGGACTACAGATTTGCACGCTATTCCCGGCTAGTCTTTCTATTTTTTTTTTCTTTTTTTAGTAGAGATGGGGGTCTCATTCTTGCTCAGGCTGACCTCAAACTCCTGAGCTCAAGCAATCCACTTGCCTCGGCCTCCGAGAGTGCTAGGATTACGGGCATGAGCCACGCCTGGCCTCTATAATTTTATTCTATCGCTACTACTTTTAGTATCAGTGCTCTTTAAATTTGTTAATTTACACTTAAAAAAAAACACCTATTTCATAGTGACTTTTTAATGTAATAATATACAATTATACATCATTTAATTTCTTTATGTCTACTTCCTCTATTTTTATGTCAAAATCCTTGCCAAAAGAGTTTTACCCATTCTACTGCCCTGGGTTCATTATTCTCTCTTGTATTTATGTCTCTTCCCCCAGCTTTTTGTAAGTTTGTTTAAATTCATAATTTCTGTGTTTCAGAGTTTAATGTTCAATTCATTTATTTTCCTTTTTCAAATAGTGAAGACATCTACCAATGAAACCTACTTTGTCTCCATTCCATAAGCACCAGTACATAATGTTTTCATATTCTTTACTTTTTAAATAATCTACCATTATATATATTTTTCCTTCGACTCAATGGATGTTTAGAAAAAGTTGATTGCTTTTAACTTCAAAATATTTGGAGTTCATCTGTCTTGTTTTTTTTTTCTTTCATCTTCTCCTTTCTTCTTTCCTTCTTTCACTCCTTTCTTCCTTTCTAATAAAAAACAGAGACTATGGCATATCCCAAAACTTACCTCTTGAGGCTTATTAAAATGCTTTTTATGGCCTGAAATACAAATAGATAAAAAGATAGTACATTCTGTATATAAAGGATTCAAAGCTGGATAGTGAATCATCTTACTAATTGTTTTGCTCAAATTGTTGTTCTTACAGATTTTTGATAACATATCCAATTGTAGAGTATGAATGATGCCTTAAAATCTTTAGTTGTAATTGTATTTCTGCTAAATTCTCCTCAGATGTGTAAAAGTTTCTGCCTTACAAGCTATGGAAAAAGTCACTATGAAATAGGTGTTTTTCTTTTAAGTGTAAATTAACAAATTTAATTCCCAAGTGCTCTGCATTGCTTTGTGTAGCATTAATCATGCTACTCCTGTTCTATTTGCTTAGCTTATGTTTTCCCACCATTTTTAGTTTTAGTTTTTTCATATCATTCAATTTTTCTCTATCATTTTCTCATGAGAGTTGCTTTTATATACAGCATATTTTGATACTGGTTTATAACTTAACCTGAAAGTCTCTTTCCTTCCAATAGGCAACTTTGATACATCTATATTCATTGTCATTTTATCCACTTATATTGTTATACTTGATCTTCCTTTGCCAGTTATTTTCTTGCTATTTAGGCTCAAAATATTTGGAGTCTTTTGGTTTTGTGCTTTTCATTGTTTCTTCTTTCTATTTTTGCTTCATAGATGGTTTTGTTGGCTGTTACCTTTGGTAACTTTAAAGATAAGTATTATTTACTTTATACTATATCTATCTTAAAGTTTTTAAGAAACATTTCTTACTATTTTTGGCTATTGAAATTTATGTGTCAATTGGAATTATACTGACATTTATTGACATTATGTTAATAAGAAAATTTGTTTCTTACTTCTGTTTATAGGAATAAGAAACTTGTCACTTTCTTCATCTTTCTCTGTCAGTTTTCTATTAATAATCTTGAGGTTTATAAACTGTGCTATCTATAATATACATTAGCCATTCTCAAAGTGTGATTAAAGGACTCCTGACATACTTCTAGAGGCCCACGAGGTCAAAATTATTTATATAAAGATATGAAGACATTATTTGCCATTTTCACTCTCTTTCTCCCACGAGTGTATAGTAGAGTTTTCCAGAAGCTCTGATTTGTGATTTTACAACCATTGAATATACAAGCAGATAGAAGAATCCAGCTATCTTCTAGCAACCCCACTATTAAAATAATTTTCAAAGGATGCAAAACAATGCCACTGTCTTTAATATTTTTTAGAAATAAATATAGGATCAAATCAAGCTTATTAAAACATCCATCCCCTAGACACTTTTTCTTGGTGAGAACATTTGAGATTTACTCTGTTAGCAATTTTCAAGTATACAAGCATTTTTTCCCTTTTTTTTTTATTGAGTCATATACACATAGATCATGAATACATTTATACATATGTGGGATAAATGTGGTTTTTTTATACAATCTGACATGCTTACATCAAATCAATCAACATAGCCTTCACCTCCTTTACTTCATTATTGTGTTAAAACATTTATGTTCTACACTTGACAGATTTGACTTGTGCCCTTAAAATATTTTTATTAACTATAATCACCATGTTCTGCTCTAGATATCCAGAACTTATTCATCCTAACTAAAACTTTGTAGCCTTTTCCTTCTACCCCTCAGGGCCTTGGCAACGACCATTCCGCTTTCTGCTTATCTGAGTTGGCTCTTTTAGATTCCACATGTCAGTATAATCATATGGTGTTTCTTTTTCTCTTAGCATAATATCCTCTGGATTCGTCCATGTTGTCACAAACAGCAGGATTTCCTTCTTTTGTAAGACTGAATAATATTCCAATGTGTTTATAGAAATACATTTTCTTTATCCATTCATCTATCAATAGGCACTTAGGTTCATTCAATATCTTGGCTATTGTGAATAAAGCTGCGATGAACATATGAGTGCAAAGATCTCTTTGAAATACTGATTTCATTACCTTAAAATACCATAGAAGTGGGATTTCTGGATTATATGATAGTTGTCTTTTAATTTTTTGAGGAACCTGCATACTGTTTTTCACAATGGCTGTATTAATTTACTTTCCCATGAGCAGTGCACAGGTATTCCTTTTTCTCCACACCCTCTCCAACAGATGGAGTCTCTTATCTTTTTAGGAATGGCCATCCTAACAAGTGTAAGGTGATATCTTTTTGTGGTTTTAATTTGTGTTTCGCAGGTGGTTATTGCTATTGAGCATTTCTTCATATATCGATTAGGCCATTGTATGCTTTCTTTTGAGAATTTTTCTTCCTGTTATTGGTTTATAGCTTCACATCATTGTGGTCAGAAGAGATACTTGATATGATTTCAAACTTCTTAAATTTGTTAAGATTTATTTTGTAACCTAACGTATGATCTATCCTGCAGAGTGTTCTATGTATGCTTGAAAATAATGAATATTCTGCTAATATTGGGATGGAATGTTCTCTCTATGCCTAAAAATCCATTTGGTCTAAGATATGCTTTAAGTCTAGTATTTCCTTATTGAGTTTCTGTAAGGATGATCTATCTATTGTTGAAAGTGAGTTATTGAAGTCCTCTAGTATTATTATATTGCTATCTATTTCTCTTCCATCTCTATTAGTATTTGTCTTATATAGTATTTCAGTGCTTTAACATTTAGGTGCATATATGTTTACGGTTGTTACATCCTCTTGATAAATTAATCTCTTTATATAATGACTTCTTCATCTCTTTTTATACTTTTTTACTTAAAGTATATTTTGTCTGATATAAGTATAGTGACCCCTGCTTTCTTTTTCTTTTCATTTACATGGAATAGCTTTTTCTCTCTCTTCCATTTCAGGCTGTGTGTGTCCTTAAAAATAAAAAATAAAAATAAAATTAAAGCTAAAGCTCTTATAGACAGCATATAGTTGAGTCTTATTTTTTTTTAATTGATTCAGCCATTCTGTGTCTTTTAGTTGGAGAATTTAATCTATTTATATTCAAAATATAATCAATAGGTAAGTACTTACTACTTCTATTTTGTCAGTTGTTTTCTAGTTGTTTTGTAGATTCTTTCTTGTGTCTTCCTGTTGTGCTGTCTTTCTTTGTGACCTAATTATTTTCTGTAGTGATATGCTTTGATGACTTTTTTATTTTTATGAATCCACTATATTTTTTCACTTTGTGGTTATCATGACTCTTACATAAGTCATGCCACAGCTATAACAGTCCGTTTCAAACTGATAACAACAAATTCCCTATTACACCATCTCCTTGACATCGCTCCCCTTGATGTTAATCTTGAATACCTAATTCAAGGTCATACTTGTCAGGTTTCTCCACTGTAACGTTATTCTTTTCCCCTTTTCCTATACCATAATCTTTGGAAGTTACTATGTATAGCCCATACTTAAAGATAGAAACTTATGCTTCTTTTTCTTTTTTCTTTTTTTTTTTTGAGACAGAGCCTCAAGCTGTCACCCTGGATAGAGTGCTGTGGCATCACAGCTCACAGCAACCTCCAATTCCTGGGCTCAAGCAAGTCTCCTGCCTCTGCCTCCCAAGCAGCTGGGACTACAGGTGCCTGCCACAATGCCCGGCCATTTTTTGGTTGCAGCTGTCATTGTTGTTTGGCAGGCCCAGGCTGGATTCGAACCCGCCAGCTCAGGTGTATGTGGCTGGTACCGTAGCCCCTTGAGCCACAGGTGCCAAGCCATACTTCTTCTTCTTAATGGTGGAGTAGCTACATAAATTATTCAAAATTCTTCTGCACTGGAGATTTGCCTCTTCTCTACATTATTTATCTAATGATTTATTTATATCAGTAGGTACTCATGGATATTTATTTTAGACTTAGGATATCATCCCTTTTGGTTCCTTAATTTATTTTGTTGCACAAATTGTTCCAGTTTGGACCACTGGGAATCTCTTTTGCATACTCATATCCCTTGGACATAATCCATGATGACATTATTGAGAGTTAAGATTTTATATTTTAGGGTTTTTTTCTCTTGTGTTATGCTGTGTTTGGGGTACTTTCTTACTTTGTAATACTACAAGATGCTCCAGGATCCTCTTGTATATTTCCTGCCCCAATTCTACAAACAACCATTTCTCTAGAAATCCCTAGTTTCTTTTATTAGAGAATGACATTTAAAACCCAGGCTCCAAGTATAATTTTGGTATTTCTAAATGACTTAAAAAAAACACTTTAAAATGTTCACAGTTTTTGTTTCAAATGTGGCAAATATTGATAGGTATAATACACATGCGCAAAAGCTCTTTTGGGTCCTCAATAATTCTTATTAGTTTAATGACCCTTAGACCAAATAAGTTGAGGACAACTGATGTAGAACTGCTCCCTTAAAAATGTTTTCTATTCCATTTCATAATTATGGTTCATAAGCAATGATTTACTGTCATTTCTATATACATGTGCTTTACTAACTATCTCCAGTTTATTAGCTGTATGTTTTGATTCAACTTCCATTAGCCTAAAGTATATCTTTTGGTAGTTTCTTTGCAGAAAAGAGTACTTTCTTGCATATTTGAGAATGGTTTTATTTGACATACACATCCAAAAGACTGCTTGATTTGGTATAAATTGTGGGCATATCATGTTTTCTTTTAAGCTCAGCAAAAGTTACTCTGTTGTTGTCTATAAGCCAAAATCATTTTTTCTTTTGTGGACAACCTAAAATATACCCCCAAGATATTTGTAAGATCATATGTCAATCTAGAAAATCCAAACCAGATTGGAATATGATCATATGTCAATCTAGAAAATCCAAACCAAATTGGAATATCAGGTATGCTTATCATCAAATACTTACTTGTCAATGTTCAGGCCACGATATACCTCAGGTCTGAAAAAGAATATGTTGTTATTTTATAGTTGTGACTTTTTCCTGCAAGTAATACAAGTTATTTAGTATAGTGTATCTAGTATAGTGTACCAGTTAGTTCCTGCCAAGTAACAAATCACTCCCAAACTTTAAAATACCAACTATTCTTTTATTTTGTGCATCAGCTGGCTGATCTAGTTTGTGTCAGTTCCACTGAATTCTGTGGGATTTTCTCATGTGTCTACAGTCACTTGGGGGCTATCGTGCTACTAGATAACCTAAAAAACCTTAGTCACACAGCTAGCACTTGGGAAATTTCCAACCAGGGTGATAGGGGTGACTAAACCATGTGTTTCATTATTCAACAGGAGGGTTTAGGCTTCTTCATGTGATAGCTGAATTCTAAAAGCAACATGAAAGAACAATCTCTATTGCTTGCAATAATGCTTTTCAAGGCTCTGCTTGTTCCACATATGCTAGCATGCCAATGAGCAAACAAACCAAGTGGCAGAAAGTGTGTATATGTCTTTATTTTCAATTGCTAAAGAGAGCTTGACATTTATTCTTCAAGTACAATTCTAAAATCATAATGATTTGCCTAACATGAGTCTAGAGCTCACTCCCAAAGTAATTTACAGTAGGGCCACAACACATGAGCTATGTGACTTGGGCAAGTGACTTTATCATTCTTTTAAACCTGTTTTCTCATCTGATAAGTGGGGGTAATGACAGAACCTACTTCATGAGTTATTGCGAGGATTGAATGACATATTATACATAAAGCCGTTAGCATGGTGTCTGGTACATAGTAATTAGCCATCAAGTTTCAAGCTGTTTTATTTATTATTATTATTATTAATATGGAAAGTCTTGAAGTACCATTGATGGGAGGACTTATAAAAAAATATTCTCATTGCATTTTTGTTTATTGCTTCGTCTCTATCATTCTGATCTCAGTCAAAAAATCTTTTTATTAGTAGCTGGAATCTCTGAGGACTTCATCTCTACTTCTATTATACTTCTTATCTTCATTTTCACTTTTTTTTCCTTTTTCTAAAATATTTTCAGTGAATAATCAAGTTTCTTTCTGCCTAATTTAATTTTCTGCCTTGTCCAACATGCTATTCACTATTCTTTTTTTTTTAATTCAAAAACTACCTTTTTATCATGGTTGTCTGAGTATAGATGTTGGAATTCATTTAATGGAAGTTTCCTTTTTTTCATTAAAGACAGATACTACTTAGTACCTAAATGAGCTATTTATTTCAACAGTATTTTTTTCTTACAGTAATCTATTTCAGGAGGCACTTATTTGTATGACCAAGGATGTTCAGGGAATTAGGAGTTGCATTTCTCTGAACCACAATATTTCCTCATAGTTCCCAAGAACTTTCTTTTTCGAGTTATTCTTACAAGGGAGAGTTATGGTTAGGCAGTATGACTTGTCATTTCATTCATTTACTTAGAAAATACTTACAAACCTTTACTTTATAGCAAGTACTATGCTGTAGATAAAACAATGGCCAAATGCACTCCTCCTAGCCCCCTTCAAATATCTTGGAGTCTACTGGGAAATGAGAGAGGCAAACAAACACATAAATACTGTAGTAAGTGCTGCAGTGAGAATAAGTCTGTGGTGCCAGAGCACCAAGAAGGGGTGTTCATTACCAGGGAGTTGGGCAGTGCCTGTGGCTCAAGTTATCGCGTGCCGGCCCCATATATCAGAGGTGGCGGGTTCAAACACAGCCCCAGACAAATATATATATATATATATATATATATATATATATATATATATATATCACATTACCAGGGAGTCATGCAACTGCAGGCCAAGTAAGTAGTCAGCTGAGTCCTGGGGGTGGATGTAGGAAAGCAAAGTGGTTAGCAGTGTTTGTTGGAAGAAAGAATTCCAGGTCAAGGCAATGGTATGTACAAAGACCAAAAAGAGAGATCACATGTTATGCTTAAGAAACTGAATTTAGGCTCAGTGCCAGTAGCTCAGTGGTTAGGGCTCTGGTCACATATACTGAGACTGGTGGATTTGACCCTGGCCAGGGCCTCCTAAACAACAATGACAACTGCAACCAAAAAATAGCCAGGCGTTGTGGTGAGTACCTGTAGTCCCAGCTACTTGGGAGGCTGAGGCAAGAGAATCTCTTAAGCCCAAGAGTTTGAGGTTGCTCTGAGCTGTGATGGCACAGTACTCTACAGTGGGTAACAGAGTAATACTATATCTCAAAAAAAAAAAAAAAAAGAAAGAAAAGAAGCTGAATTTAAAAACAATAATAGCTAACATTCATCAAGCACATAGGGTGATCCCGGCACTCTGCCAAGAACTTTATGTGCATCATCTCATTTCATCCTCTCAGCAGCTCAGTGAGGTAGCTAAATTGTTTATGATTCCCCAGCTAGTATGTGGCAAAAGCAAAATTTAAAATAAGGGAGTCTGCTGACTTTGGAGCTCACTCATTAACTACTATTCATCCTTCCTCTCTGGGAAACTGAGCATGGTTGTGTAAAGCATGCGTATGTGTGGGGAGAGTGTAGATGAAGGAGAATGGGTATAAGTGAAGAAATACCAGACTGGAGACATGAAGAGCATCACAGGAACCCTGAGCTTAGGTTTTCCCTGACAACAGTGTGGAATCAGTGCTGGAATACAGCATGAGGCGCCTGTGCGATGCATCCCAGTGGATGTCTGAGTCCAGCTCACAAGTGAGGTCTGAGTTAGAGATAGAAAAACATGAGTTATGAGCTCAAAGATGGATTTATAACCTTAGGGACCAACGAGTCATCTGGAGAGAGCTAATTAGAGAAGTTCTGGAGAAAGCCCTATGGAGGTCAGTAGAATAGGAAGGCTTGGCAAAGGGGTATGTGAGTCAATGGTCAGATGGTAGCAGGAAAATAAGGGGTGTGGTGTCACAGAAGCCCAGGAATTTAGTCACAGCAGTCAGTCTGGCTGTGCAAACCTCTCCAGTGTTCAGTCTCTGGGGCAGCTGCAGACAAGAATATGGGTAGTTGGATTCATCTCAGCCCGAGAGTGCTGTCAGGTGAGTATCATAGATGGAGGAAGGCACAGGGGAATTGGACATGAGTGCACAGGAGCGATTATGTTGATGACAAAACTGAGGAGACTGAGGGTAGGAAGAAAGTGGCTGGGTCGTCAATGTGTGTTCTTACAGAGGCAGGATGGTGACGGTGGAGGTATGTGGGCAAGTGAATTGGGAAGATGGCATTTCTGGAGCAGATGTATGAAAGGTGGTGAATAGCCCAGGTGTGACCAGGGAGCAGGTAGCTGAAGTGGAGGAAGGAGGAAGGTCACTGGAGGTGAGGAGTCTCAGCACTGAGGTGCCAGAATCCCCAGAGGTCTTCCTCAGGGGGATGAAGTTGGTGGGCCAGACAGAGGCTGGGAGGAAAAAGGAGGCTGAGTCTCCAGGGATTAGGGAAGAGTGGCCAGGAAGTTGGAAGATGACAGCCACAGAGGGAGAGATGATGGCTGAATATATCCTCCTCACAGGGCTGGTATTTGACAGGAGAGACAGGAGAAGTATCTGCAAGTGGCGTCAAGGCATGGAAGAACGCATGCTCACTGGCTGGTTCTGAAGGAGATAAATGTGAGGGGAAAAAAATCCCAGAACATGGAGGCAGCTGTGCCCTGAGGTTCCCTTCACTTTCTTTTTTTTTGAGACAGAGTCTCAAGCTGTCACCCTGGATAGAGTGCTGTGGCATCACAGCTCACAGCAACCTCCAATTCCTGGGCTCAAGCGAGTCTCCTGCCTCCACCTCCCAAGTAGCTGAGACTACAGGCGCCCGCCACAACGCCCGGCCATTTTTTGGTTGCAGCTGTCATTGTTTGTTTGGTGGCTGGTGCCTTAGCCCATTGAGCCACAGGCGCCGTCCCTTCACTTTCTTATGCAACAGCTACCCCCTTAGGGCTTCTTCAAAAATATTTCTGGAATATATGAGGATGTTTATTAAGGAAAACAAAATCAGTTTTAATCAAAACTGGGAAATATATCCAATATGCCATGATATGATCTAGTTTGACCATGCATTAGAATATTATATAGCTGCTGAAATGTTTAGGACAAATTCATAATAACACGAGAAAAATGCATGTTTCAGTTTAAAAAAAAAAAAGGAACAAGACTGCAATATGCAGTGTCAGCTATGGAAAAAGATAACGCTAAAAGCAATATAGAATTCTTCCTTTTTTAGAATGAAATATCGAATTATTAAGTCTTTTTCTTGGATGGTGAAGCTCCTAGTACTTTTTTTTTTACCTCTGTATTTCTATGATTTTAAATTTTCTGTGGGATGTGGGGGATTTGTTTAACAGGACGTATGGCATATTCAGCAGCCTGTGTGAGCCAGCTGGCAAGAGCCGACAGCGCAGGTCTCTTTCCAAAGCCACATTCAGTGATGTCATGTTGTAGCTTGAGACTGAAATTGGCCAAGGCAGAAGGACTTATGCCACAGAATGCAACAAATCAGGGAGTTTTATTTTCAGGAAGCCAAGTGTTACCACTGGCTGTGTACCCCCACCAGGAACAGGCAAGGATTTGAGAGACCAAACACCCTACTTTCTTTACCCAGATGCAGATCCTTAGAGAAGAGGGAAACCACTTGTTCATGGCTTAGCCAAGCAATAAAAATAAACAAAGTTGGTCTCTGGGATTTAGAAAGTAAATAATAGCTGCCTTCATCTTGAATGGCCCCCAAGGCATGGACAGTGGACAAATGCTCACCCCAAGAAGGGACATGAGAAGGGTATGTGAGCCTGACCCAGCCCCTCACAGTACTGACTCTTGTGTCATGATCTGTCATTGTCATTACTTTTAACATGTCGAGCTCCATGATTTTTGTCATTCATCTATAAAAGTTGGCTCTAATCCTCAATGTGCTATGTATTAGGTGAGAGGATGTTTAGGTCAAGTCTCCAAACTTATATACTTCGCAGAACAGAAATAGTTTCATCATCTAAAGCAGGAAGAAGAATAGAATAACAAAGCAGTGGCAATGCTGAAAACCCAGAGTGAGGAAGGATCAAAGAAAAGTTATGTGTTATTTCATCTGGTTCACTAATTGGAAGACATTTTTTTAATACTGCGTACCTGTACAGAACAAAAGGCTCTGAAACCCACCTTTCTATCTTTATTTGCTCATAATCATCCCACCCATCATAAATTCATTGGCTGCTTAATTGTGGTCAGAAGGCACCTCCTTCCAGTCTTCCCATTCCAATGAGCAGGGGAGTAAACAACTTGGGCTATTTGTTCTGAAATTTAAATGTAATATATAACAAAGAAAAGGAAATAAAAATAATATTTAACCTTATGAGGTGATATGCTAAGATAATGTCATTTTACTGAAAGATACAAGGCAAGGTAGAGAACCAGGAGTGGCCAGCTGCAGTCCCAGCTGCTTGAGAGGATCACCTGAGGCCAGGAGTTCAAGGCTACGGTGAGCTATGATCATGCCACTGGGCTCCAGCCTGGGCAACAAAGTGAGACTCTGGACAGGAAGAGAGAGAGAGAAGAGAGAGGGGAGAGAGAGAGAGAGATGTTGCTCAATAGAGAAAAGTCCCAAAGAAAGTATAGTAGAATGGGCCTGAGAGCCCAGGTAGGGGGTTTGGCCCTAGAGCAGTGAAGGACCCTATGTTCCTCTGAAGCAGGAAAGAAGGATAAAAGAATGTGCGAAGGGATGGCACCTGTGGCTTAAAGGAGTAGGGCGCCAGCCCCATATGCCGGAGGTGGCGGGTTCAAGCCCAGCCCTGGCCAAAAACCGCAAAAAAAAGAAAAAGGAATGTGCAAAGATGTGAAGAGAGGTTGAGACACCCATATGGGAAGCTGTTGATGTTGTCAATGAAGGGAGAGTCAAGGTCATCCCCAGAAAGAAACAAGAAGGTTCTGGCATGTGCACCATAGGCAGCGTGAGAGGAAACGATGAGGCTCCAGCTGAAACAGCTTTGCAGCTGTGCACACATGATAGCATACAAACCCCACAAACTTGCAAATTCCTAAAGAGAAAACCATCATCCCAGCATTGGCTTTCTCTCTGTTTGCATACGCAATAGCCCTAAGAAGGAAGTGTGATTATTTTATCCAATCTTATATGAAGAAAGCAGCCCAAGGAGATTAAGAAATTACCCACATTCACACAATAGTGACCGGGGACAGCAGGACTCAAATCCAAGTCTTCCGAATCCAAATCCTGTGCCCTTTCATGCCCCAGGGCATTTTTCAAACTGGATTTTGAAGCGTTCTGAAGAGCCTCTGCTGGGGCTGGCTGATGTTTAGGGAGACTGGGGGACCCTGCCTCCCCACCCACTGCTTCTATTAGAATATGGCCCTTCCTTTCAAGGGTGTCGACCCAACTGCTGCAAGTGTTCCAGGAGCAGCACAGGGCAGAGGCCAATACCCAGGCAAAAGGAGAGGGAATTCATGAGTTTGACAATCAACTTTTCTCCCCAGTTCCTAGGACCGCACCACATGACCAAGCTCATTGCTTTGCAAATGAGGATGTGGTCTTGTTCACATCCTATCTCCCCTGCTACCTGCACAGTTCCTCTTCTAGACACGAAGCCTTAGAAGCTGTCAGGATAGTTGTCCTATCCTAACAAAATAACCCAATAACCCTTGTCACAACACAATTTTATTTGTCACTCACAGGATAAATTCTACCCGGGCCAGCAAAGTCCTCCTCACAAGCAGAGCGAGGGTGATGGTACCTCCACCATCTTGTAGCTGTACCCCCAGAACACCTCCACAGGCATCACAGAAGGGGAAGAGAGGGTAGACGAGGCATCCTAGCAGTGCCTGAGGGGTAGAGATGTATCATTTCTCCTCACATTCCCATTTGTCCATGTGAACAGGGCCCCAGCTGACTGCAGGGAGACCAGTCATGGATGTCAGGTGAGCATCCACTGTCCTGACCCAGAAGCCCCTGCCCCAGGACTAAGCCCAGCTTTCCTACCTGAGCACCCAAGGTCATCTCTAGTTTGACCAGACTGAGTCCATACAACAGCCCTCACAAGCCTCCACTTCTGCAAAACTGATCCATCCACACCAGTGCTTCAGCCCCTGCTTTCTTCCCTCCCTGCTGTTTCAACCTCACCCTTCTTAAAGATTCACATCACATATCACATCTTCCAGGAGGGCATCCCAGACTCCCCACCCTGCAGTGAGTTTCCTCCTCTAATGGGGACTGTAGGAAGGGAGAAGAGAGCAATGCTACTTCATATCACCACCGGTTATTAAGTGGAGCCTGGGCAAATGGTGTACTGAGTTACAGCCATAGAAAGGATGGAATTCAGCCACACATGCAGGTGCCCCAGCCACGCTAACTCAAAAAAGATAAACAGACCCAGCCATTTTGAAAGAGTCTACCATGTACTGGGCACTGTCCCAAGTGACACACAAAAGCCAGGGAACAGGACACACCAGCCCTGCCCTCACAGATCCAATTATTCATTGCACAGGGCATGGCATGACTCTCTCCATCCCCACTCCCATTCAGCAGTCAAGTTCTGTTGGCCCACTAATGACTCCTGTATCTGCTCTCATTTCTCTATGCTAAGAGTTATTACCAGGGGTGAATTTCTCATCATTTTTCATCTGAGCGATTCTAGTAATCTTCTAGCTGTTCTCTCTTCCATTCTGGGCAAACATTGGTTCAAAATTCCTAACCTAGCCTCCAAGGTTTCACCAGGTGGCCCCAATGCCACCTATCTGGGTCTCTCTGGGGTTACCCTTGACACTCTTACCACATGTGAGTCACTTCCCATGCCAGACAATCAGAGAAACTTACCCCATCTGGGCTGCTTCCTCAGCTTGGAATTTCCATTCCTGAAAACTTTGCCTATTGAAATTCCTGCCTATCTTTACAAGCTGACTATAAATGCCACATCCTGCATCACTGCCTCCACCATCACTACCACCATGACCACAACTTCTTTCACCACCACCATTATGTCACCTCCACCAGTACCCCACCACCAACATGGCCACCACCATTATCACCACCAGCACCAGCACCTTGGTTCACCATCTTAGAGAGGCCTCGCCACAGAAAGGTTTGAAAGTCCTAGACTATGTAAACTTGACAAACTATAAATGTTGAGGAGACTTCAGAGATCACTGAACTTCAGATCTCTCTGAACCTACCTTTCTGGGTTCTCTCTCTCCTCCACCTTTCTGGTGATGAGTAATTTCAAACCTAACAGAAAAACTGAGGAAATTAACCTTTGGTTCAGGTTTCTTAGTATCTCACTAACTAAATCCCATAGCCTACTTCTCTCTATTTTAACTTAAACAATACATATGGAATACTTAATCTGGACCTGGAACAATGCTTTAATTCCCTTGTTTACTCAACTTTATCTCTTCCATTGGGAAAACTATAGGTTTTCCCCCATACTATCCCTAATTAAATCAGTACCCACAGGACTGTCATCAATCACAAATTGATTTTAGAGATAGTTGGATGTGGTGCTATCTCCATGTGGTCTGGAGTATTGTAAACCAAATCATGAAAACACAGTATCTGAAGAGAGCACTGCTGCTAAGGGTTTGAAGACTTGACTTCTAGTGCCGGATTTGCCTCTAGAACATACTTCATAACCTGAGTAACTCTCTGCTTCTCTGTGAGCCTATTTCCTCATCTGTAGAGAGAAAGCCTCTTAAACTAGGTCACTTCTCATGTCCCAGGATCCTAAGGTAAAACCTCTCAGGCATTGTCTCTATCCTGCAAGTAAATCCAGTTCTCAAAGGAGACAGTCATGAAATTTTTCCAATTAAAATGCCAAACTACATTCAATTTTTGTGTTTAACAATAATATAAATGTTGTTCTTATTTATAAATCACTCTCTGCCAAACAACCCATACAGTTGGATTGTTTCAAATCAAACAGAAAGTGCCAATCCTAACCCCACAAAGACTTAGACTTATGACCCAGCCAAATGTGAGGCTGAGGCAGACTCTGTGGTAAGCCACAGATGGACGGGCTCAGTTGGCTGCAGATTCATGTTTTTACTTTACAGATGTTAAGGCCTTTGGTGCCCAATGCCCAGCACATGACTCTTCATCATGTTCACTAATCAGCACAGTCTCAAGTTGCTTGAGAATTCCACAGGGGGATTTACAGCAGATGCAATTCATGCTGCTCCAAGTTTACTGATGGAGAAAACCTTGCTGAGAGAGCAGGGCTTGCAGCTGTCACCAACAAGCCAT
Organism: Arctocebus calabarensis; assembly: GCA_963573935.1. Taxonomy (NCBI): domain Eukaryota; kingdom Metazoa; phylum Chordata; class Mammalia; order Primates; family Lorisidae; genus Arctocebus; species Arctocebus calabarensis. The sequence goes on along the minus strand of CAUYON010026245.1, from coordinate 712 downwards.
CTGGTTCCTTTCATTGCCCAACCTCTAGTTCCTGAGATCTCTGTGATCTTTGCTGCATAGATAGTCTGCAAAGATGGACAATTAAAATCTCTAGTGTTCAGGTAAAGATTTTTCCTATGTAAAAATGGCACAAGATAATTAATTTGTGAAGAAGAAAATCAGGATAAAGTATCCCTAGATTGCTGTAAGTCATAAAAATGATATGATAACACATTTTCTTTCACCCCTTTCCTGTCTCCACCTTTGCATTCTTAAGGCCCCCCTCTCAGGTACATGGTCTCTGTCTCCCACCTCCCATTGATGGGTGATTGATAACTCACTAAGGTATTGAAAATGAATTTAGTTTACCACACATAAAATAACTTTGCCCGTAGATGAGAAGGATGAGTTGAAAACTTCTTATGTTGATAGCTTTAATTCCATTTCCCCATTTCTTTGCAATTCCAAATTGCTTCCATGCCTTCCTTTCTTCTAGATAAATTCAATTTCCACTGAATTCTTACAAGGAACCCTTCAAACAAAAGTAATCACCTAGCACAATAGATTCAAGCAGATGGTTTGCGTATAAATAAAGGTTAAATGTACCTTTATTTACAAGACATTCATTACAAAAATCTTATGAAGAGATAGCCAACATGTAGAGAATATTTTCTAAATATTTTATAATGAGTACCTTGTAATTAAAGGTACATTTAGCTACAAATTCCCATTT
>CAUYON010026242.1:0-53936 GCA_963573935.1 Arctocebus calabarensis | reverse complement strand
TCTCCCCCACTGCCAGCATCTCCCCCACTGCCAGCATCTCCCCCACTGCCAGCATCTCCCCCACTGCCAGCATTTATTGACCCAGAGGATTATTAGGCTGTGGCTTTGAAATTATTGGGGAGAAGTACCTTTACCTGGTTTGAGCTGTGCTCTGTGGAGTAGTCTTGGATATTTCTGCAGTAGAACACATCTTCTTTTTGCCCAAACCATGTAACTCATTTTCGAAACTAGTCTCCAAGAGTGGTGTCCCAGTGAACATGCTACTTGGCACTCTCACTCTGGTGTATACCCTCCACACTGCATCTGGGCAGCTTTCCTGTAACCAGCAGAATGGGCTTATGCACAACCATAGCCCCATGTGACTTTTATGGCCAGGTCAGAAGTCAGGGAGCCCCTGCTCTGGGTTCTTGGAAAACTCTGGCCGAGAGCCAGGTACTGTCTAAAAAGTTCAGCTACTGTAATATGAGGCTGTGATGAGGCCGAAGTTAGCCAAGTTGAGAGGCCAAATGGAGAAAAAGAGACAGCTGGTTACTCCCAGCAATTCCTGCCGTCCAGGTGAGGGACAAAACACACAAGGGAAGATGCTGTTTTGGGCACCCAGCTTCACAGAGAGGGAAGAATCCCGGCAAGAACTGTCCTGCTGAGCCCAGCCCGTCTCCAGCACCGCAAGAGACGACCGTCGGCTGCTGTGTCTTGGGATTGCTTGTTGTGAAGGAACAGACAGCCCAAATACCCAGACTTCCCAAAGCTGTTGGTGTGGCTACAACACGCCCAAATCCAAACTATGGATGAGGACCGTGAGCTGTTTCTTTGTATTCAATTAGATTTTGTGGTAAATCTACAAATCAGGATCAATGGAAGTCTGTATGCAAAACTTCTGGAATGAGAAATGCTCTTTTAACATCACCTAATATTATATTTTACATTTGTTTATTCGATTGCTGCTTCTATTTCTTTTTTGAAGGCAAATCCAAAGATGGCAACAATTTTGTCTGCTTCACCCCTTCTGTGTGGCAAGGGCAACTGGGTTCTAGGAGCAAGTGGTTTAAGACAAGCATTCGGAAGCAAGATCATTTTCATGACCTGGGCGTGGAAGTTAAACAGCAACTGTTCTTCCCTAGTCATAAGCTTACCCCCGTGTGGGCTGAGTAATAGCCCTCTGAGACGCCCACATCCTGATCCCCAAACCGCCAATGTTACCTTACCTGGCAAAGGAGGCGTGGCGGATGTGATTAGGTGAGGACTTCCAGACAGGGAGCTCATCCTGGATGATCCAGGTGGTCGCAGTGCAGTCACAGGGTCCTCCCAACAGGGGACCAGGAGGGTCGGGAGGAGGAGACATCACCCAGGAGCAGAGGTCAGAGTGGTGCTGGTGGCTCCTAGGAGGGGAAGAGACAAGGGGTCAGAGGTGCTGGGGCCTCAGGAGCAGCACGGTCCTGCCGACACCTCGGTGCTCTCCTGGTCAGGTCTGTTTTGGAGTACTGACCTCCACAACTCTAAGATGATGGGTTTATGTTGTTTTGGTTCTCTGTTACAGGAAATTAATACACACAGAGCCACAGGGAGGACATGGAGATCCCCTTCTCTCCATGGGAAGAGCATTGAAGTCACATTCAAGAGCAGGTGGGAAGGAAGGTGCCGTCACAGCCACACTCGACTGCAGCGGGCGGGTGATCTCAGGGTGAGTGCTTGGTTAAACCTCGAGCCCTGGGGACCTCCGCTTGTCCCAGCACCGGCACAGGACCACCCGCCATGGGTCCTCCCACCACCCCAGGCTCCCTATGCTCAAGCTCACACGTGTCAAAGGAGAGGGCCGACTGTGAGGATGTCTAACATTCTGGGCCCTGGTGTTGTGGTCCTGTGGGTGAACAGAGATGTGGTGTTTCCAGGGGAGTTTCTCATCAGCCACGGCTCATCTCCCAAGTCATCTCCTGATGCTCATAGCCATTGCTAGACTGCTCTGAATGGAATGGGGGTGGGAGCCTGGGCCAGAAACCCTCGATAAAGTCGGGCTGGGGAACTCCCGGGAAGATGACCCATCTTCCAGGCTGGGATTTTTGTTTGTTTTTATTTTTGTGAAATCTCAAAATATAAAAAGAAGGAAGGAAGGCGAAAAGGAAAGACAAAGGGGAAAGGAAGGGGAAAAAACTAATTATTTGAGGCAGGGACAATTTCTCACTTTTTATGGGAGTCACAGGCCTGCACCTGCCATGTGGCCTAGCTTGTAGCTGACCTCCAAAGAATGTCGAGTGAAGTGAAAATGGAAACCCAAAGTCACCAGTGTCAACCGTGACATATCTAACAGCTCTGCGGAGTGGCTCAGCACACAGGGGGTGTCAGGAAAGGAGTCTCTCAGGGTCTTGCAGGGGGAGCTCTTTCTGCAGCCTTCTAGCTGGTCTCCCATGTCACATCGCTGCCCTGTGCGCAGCAGCCAGAGGGACCCTGAGCACCCTAAGGCTCATCATGGCGCTCTTCCGCTGAAGACCCTCAGGAGGTTTCTGCCTCACTCAGACCTCATCATGGCCAGAGCGGGAGGTGCATGCTCGCAGGTGCCCCCCTGCACTGGCGCTTTCTTAAACCGCGAGCCCTGGGCGCCTCCACTGGTGCCTCACCAGGGGTCCTCCCACCTCCCCCGGCCCCGACACTCAAGCTCACGTGCCTCCTCACTACTCCCCAAGACCTGGACCATGTCCACCTTGGAGTCACGCTGCTCTGCCTTTCACTGGGAACACAGTTTCCCAGGTGTCCGTGTGGCTATTCTCTGTCCCCTTCAGGTCAGCTCTGATGTCATCTGTTCTGCACACCATTCCCCGATCCAACCCCGTGCTCTCTCTTTCCCGGTCACTATTACCCTGCCACCTAAGCTGCCCCAGGTGGCCCTTCTTTATTTGGTTGGCGTCTGCCTGTCCAGCTAGATTCTAACACTGAGGACGGTGGGTTTTTCACTTCCAGCACCAAGAACACTGAGCTCATGTCGGTGCTCAATAGAGACTTGTTGAATGAGTCAACGCAGGAGACAATTTGTCACGTAAAATCATGGAGAGTAGAGATTTATAGGGTTTTAGAGTAAACAGGAGCTTTACTAAAGAGATCAGTGAAACTGTGACCCATGGGTCCATGACCATTTTTGTACGGTCTATGAGCTAGGAATGACCTTATGGATTGAATCGTGTTCCCCCAGAATGTCTATGTTGAAGTCACGTAACACCCAGCACCTCATTTGGCCTCATTTGGAAATAAGGTCTTTGCAGACATAATGAATTGAGATGAAGTCAGACTGGAGTGGGGTGGCTCCCAAACCTAACTGGTGTCCTATGGCGGTCCTTCCACTACATAAAGGGGGAAATTGGACACAGACACACACACGGGGTGGGCACTGTGTGACTGAAGGCACAGAGGGACAAGGCGAGGAATGCTGGCAGCTAGGTCCCTAGGAGCCAAGGGAGGGACAGGGGACAGCCTCCTGCCTTTCAGCTCTCAGGAAGAAGCAGCTCGGCTGACACAGAGATCTTGCACACCCAGCTTCCAAACTGCGAAACAATCATTTTCTGTTGTTGAAGCAGCCCAATTTGTGGGCCTTTGATAAGGCAGCCCTAGAGAACTATCTAAATGGTTTGTGTGTCTGTAAACAATTGGAGAAGAAGGGGGCAGGAGGGAGGCGGAGGGGGAGAGGAGTGGGGGAAGGAAGGAGAAATAGTGACAGAGGTGGTATGTAGCCCGCAAAGCCTAAAATATCTGGCCCTTTATGGGAAAACCTCACCAGCACCCCATGTTTAGAGATCATACAGCCTGTATAACTTGAAGAATGGGAGGCCACATGCCTACATACCGTGTGAACTGGTTTTATCAATAGTTGTACCTAAAACCAGGCATCTGACTTCACATCTCTTTTTCTTAAAAATCATCCCACGCTGTTGTACTTAAAAAAAATTACATCATCAATTCCTTCTTGTTTAACTATCACAATGTTACTAAGAACATATTTTCACCTGCTATTCCGGACTAGCAAGTTGAGTCCTGTATAGAAAAGCACCATTATCCACAAGGTTTTCAGTAAAGCACCTACTATGATCCTTTTTTTTTTTTTCTTTTGGGACCTGCCCTGCAGCAACTCATTTTCTGTGATACTGGTTCTCAAGACATAATTAAAACATAAGGAAAAGTCAAGAAGGAGGCCTGCCTGCTCTGGGAGCAGCCACAGAGTGTGCTGTTAGGGTTTCCATGCTGATGAGAAATAGGACAGGAGCGGCCTGGTGAGAAACCCACAGGCCAATGCCAGAGGCACAGGAAGCCACCAGAGCTGCAGGAGTTCTTTCAATGTACCCAACACTCAGGGAACCAAACAATGACTTGTTTTATCCTCATTAGCTTCATGACTTGGTGCCATAGACAAAAAGAGCTGCGTTCCTGCTCATTAACCTTGACTGACATATTTAACCATTTGGTGGTCTCAGTTCTGGCGGCTCAAGGCGATGGGATGGTTCTTCCTACAAAGGGTTGCTGAGAGGGCTGCGAGTGAAGCACAGAGGTGCTCCTTCCCTTCTATGGCTGCCTAATTAGTTAATTAAGAAGCTGATGACATTGGAAGGAACCCCATGTGCACATTTACAGGACGATGCTGAGGGCCTGCACTCTAGAGGAAGTGAAAGGGAAGTGGATGGATGAAGGGCAGACTGCAGAGAGGACGCCCACGGGTGGCTGCACAGGGAGGGAACGCACCTCAATCTGAGCAAAGTTCTCCATTTTCCCAGATTCCCCTCTTTAAACTGGAAACCTCGTGTTGGTTAGCTGGGTGGCTTCTGACAATTGACTGAATCTCTCCGTGCTTCTTTCCTGAAATGTTAAAGCAAAGTGGAGGGTGAGGACCGCAGTAGGGTATGGAAACCTTAAATTGCTTTCACGATTAAATGAGATCCTGAAACATGAACATGCCCAGCAGTGGCCAGGAATCCAGAGTATGTTGATTTTCCTTATAAGTATATGGTTGAAGAAGCCATGTAAATATTCACATAATTATAATCATTTACATGATTATTAATTTAATTATAACTAGCATATGGAAACCCATCAGCGTCTATCTTTATAAGTGCCACCAGCCATGTATTTTGGGATGTGTAAACTGGTTTCAGATATGCTCCAGTGTTCCTTACTCACATGAGTGTCCTCGGTGCGCAGTGAAGGAAGAGCGGACACGTGGGCTCCATGGCACTGTTCTGTCATGGCCCTTTACCCCGTGATGTGGCTTTTAAAGTAAAACTTCTGTTGTCTCAGGGATGAGTTAGGAACATTTTGCTGTGTAGCGTGAAAGCTCTGTTTTGTGTGTGCAACTTGCAGACATACAGGAGAGGCTCGGCAGACAGGCTGTATTCTGGAGAAGAGTTTGTAACCTTTCCCGGGTCTCAGACCCCTTTGAACATTTGATCAAGTCACACACACACCCCATGCGTTTGTACACTTACACCAAAAGTTACATGTATAAACTTCAATATTTACAGGCTTAGAATCGCAAACTTAAAAAGACAGCATTTATTTTGAATATGACACAGAAAACCAACACTCCCTCTCATTTCCCCCTTGAGATTCTTAGTCTCTCAGTCATCCAGGGTTCGCCCCCATTTTTTCTCCCTAGATTTCAACTAAAACTGGGAAATAAACCCAGGTTCTAGCTAGAAAACTATCCAGATTCGGGGGTGGTGCAGCAGATTCTGCTGTAAAGGAGGGTGTGCTTACCTCTCTCATCTGTAGCTGACAGCCTCCGAATAAAAATCAGAATTCAGACAAAAAGGCTTCAGAAGCCTGCCTGCCATCCCTTTATGCGGAATAACGGAAATTTCTGATTGTGTGTTATGTTTGGTTGGCTGGTGTGGAGGAAGGCTAGGCCTAGGACTGTCCTGCAGTGACTCACTGTCCCAGGGACTGTCCCAGGGTCCTTCAGCAGCAATCACCTCGTCCTGGCCTTAACACTCTCACTTTCCTGGTGTCTCATAAACTTGGAGGGACAACTGCTGGGCCTGGCAAAGGGAAATGGCAGATCACATGAACCAGACCCCTGGCCTCCCTGTAAAGAACAGCCATACCCTGCCCCCTGGACAGCCTGTGCCAGGAGGGAAATGGCCCTGCAGGAGGTGGCTGGCTAGGGCAGCGTGCTCACCTGATGCTATCCACATTTCCTTTTCTGCGGGTATAATCAGGGCTCCTGTACTCTGTTGCCCCAATATCCCAAGAGCTTCAGGAGGAGAAGGTTCCGAGCAGGGGCAAATCTGTCCCCAAGGCTAGTTCCTTAGCCCCCGCCCCGGGAGCGCCACTTCAGGCCATCCCTTCTCTTTCATTTTAGTTTCATTCATTCATCCCACGCTGATCTATGCTCCTTGCCAGGTGGAGGTGGACGAAAACAGGAGCTGACGCTTCGCTGGTCCCAGGGGACGGATGCGAATTCCCGGCCAGTGGCCCATGATGGCAACCCAGGCGCTTGCTATTTATTCAATCGCCGGTCACGTCAGCCACCTGGGGAAAAAAGACTGCAGAAACCGAGTCGGCGAGTGGGGCCAGCTCTTGCAGGTAGGAAGGCGCGCAGCTGGGGAGCCACAACTGAGCAGGGCAAGAAGGGGCGCACGCGGGACCCCGCAGCGAGGTGCAGCCCGGGTGACCCTGGGCAGCTGTGGGGGCGCTCAAGGAGAGGACGCGGCAGCCCCGGCCTCAGGGAACGGCCCGGTCCTCACACCCCCGCTCTCCTGCGTGGCGCTCTGCGTCAGGGGCGCGCGCAACGCGTCCTTGTACTAGGGGACATCGCCGAGTCCCGCTCTGCGGCCCACGGGGAGGGCAGGCGGGTAAGGATCCGGCCGTCGGAGCAGTGCGTCCCGGAGTCCCCGCGCACCTGCGGAGGAGGAAGCGAGGCGCTGTTCTGCCGTCTCGGGGCAGAGCGGGAGGCGGCCACATCTGGCAGCTCGACGCAGGCCCCGGAAAGGGGCACACTCCGACTCTGCCTCTTCCCCGGTGAGAGGGTGGGTACCCGGACAGTCCCTCCTGAGCCCCGTTTTCCCTGTCACTATCCCCCTCACCGCCCATTGTCAAGCCCTGGGCTTCCCCAGAAATCTGGGGCTGAGTTGTTCCCTGTTGTTTTGGCTTTGTGCATTTCTAGTCTAAGAAATGGTAGCTTGTTTTGCAATGCCCGGTTCTTAGCCCATCCCCAGAGAAGCCAGGAGGGGGAAGAGCTGCTGACCGTCTGGAGACGCCTCCAGGAGCTCCAGGTTAGAAAAGTGTAGGGGCACGTCGGGCACCTGCCCCCCCACCCCCCGGCTGCTCGGGGCCCACCCTGCGTTTCCCGACGCTCTGTATCAGTTTCTCGCGCGCAGCTTTTGTCCCAATTCTGCCCCGCACACAGAACCACTTGGCTTCAACCGACGGTCAAAGAAAATTATTTTTTAAAAATCATCTGAAACGTCCATTTTCCGTAACTTTTCATTCAACTGTACACAATACTAGACTAGAATGCACAAATCTCAAGTGGGCTGCTTCATGAATCCTCACAAAGTGAATACCAACACGCAGTTTTGAGTTATTACCCCCATGCCAACTCCGTGAGGGGGGTATAAATGATATGAAATTATTCTTGGACAGGACATTAGTGAAAAGGCCTCCCCCCAAAGGCTGTGAAAGACATGGACTATGGGCAAACACCAAAACATTTATTTACACAATAAAACTTGGATAACACAGCCTCTTCCCTTGCAAAGCAGGAGAAAGGTCCCAGCATGAGGTGAGGGAGAGGTTTCCCCAGTTGACAGCAGATTGGGCAAAGTCAGGTGTCCCTGGAGGCCTCTGCCCTAGCTTCCTGGTGTCAGTCATCCTGTAGTGACGCCACATTCTCGTCCAGGTCACACTGTACTTACGCAGGAGAGAGAGAGGTAATGAGAAGGATGCGTGAGCAGAGAACAAAGACACGCCGAGACTTTCATCTTCTTGATACACTCTACAAGAATTTATTTCCCAGCGGCATAATTGCTGTAGGACTAGGTGGGTGCAGTTGACCCTATTTTAGGAGAGGAAACCTAAAACTGTCAGAAGCCAAACACCGCGGCTGTGTACCAAGGCCATTCTATTCCTTCCCTGGGAATTTCCATATCCACGCCTGTCTGCCGTTCACGAGTCTTTTCACCTGTCCGGTATCACCGGGGCTCAGCTAGAACTCCAGGTCCATTTATGGTGTTATATTTTGAAATGGTAAGAAAAGGCCATAATCCATAGAGTAGCAAGACGGCAGCCCCAGACACAGGGAGTGGAAATAGAGCCGCACCTGCCTCTAGTCGCGACCAGATAGAGAATCCGGCATGACTGAGCGTGAGGGAGGCATATCAAGGCCTGACAACACTAATAAGTGTTTAGGGAAGGAACCACTTGTGCAATTGGGTTAAAAGTTCTTTAGACCATGAGAAAGGAAGTAGGTTGATGTTTTAGCGAGAGGGACAGAAAAATCCTTAAGTGTTAGAGGTGATAGGAATCAGAAAAATGAGAGATGGAAAAAGCTTTGGACATGTCATTCAGCTGCTTATTTCCTTGCCTTAGGAAGCTCTGACTTTGACAGTTATTAGTTACCTTGGCAGGGCTTATTCATGGGTCAGGTCTACAAGAACGTAATGAATGCCAACGCAGTGAATTCTGATTCACATAAACAGCAGCTCTCATCCAATAAGCTTCTGAGATGTGACATACAACCTCTCCCTTTAAAAAAGTTTATCACTAACTTTAAATGCCAAAGTATCTTTTTACCTTTGCAAGGAATAATAATAATAGCTAATGTTTATTGAGCACCTGTGTGCTTACCATTTTATGACATGAACTCATTTAATGCTTATAAACATATTATAAAATACAAATGATTATTTCTCAGGTTATAAATGAGGAAACTGAGATGCTGGGGGTTAAGAAATGTGACCGCAATACATTGTCTCTGGATCCTGGGGCCTGTGAAAGACCCCTGAGGAACCTGACCGAGCCTCACGTTTTACAAAGATGAAACTTCGACCCAGAGCAAATAATTAGCTTCTTTCTCAGGACCACAACCTTTTCTCAGGGAAGATCCCGTAAAATCTGACCTTAAGTGGGGCTATCTAATAAGGTCAGGAAGAAACAGATTTTTGTCTTGTCATTCCAGAACTTGGAACAGCACATGGCAGGGACAGGCGACAACTACTTCTTTGGCCCGTGGAAAGCTTGCAGGACAAGCTGGGGCTGTGGCCACAGGGATCCATCCCCTTTCCTACCAAAGGCCCAGCAGCTATAGTCCCAGCTACAGGGGAGGCTGAGGCAAGAGAATCTCCTGAGCCCAAAGAGTTTGGGGTTGCTGTGAGCTGTGATGCCACGTCACTCTACTCAGGGTAACAGAGGAAAACAAACAAAGGCCAGCAAGGAGCTGACAGACCAACCTGGTCTGCATTTTGTGTCTGCCACTTAATAGCTCTGTTACCTCATGCAGGTTACAGAAGCTCTCTAAATTTCAGATTCTCATCTATAGGACACGGACTTTCTGGGGGTTGCTTTGAGGGCCAGAGAACAAATATATGACCAAAAATAAATATCAGAGCAAAACTAAGGGTCCTAGCCAGGTTCAGGGATCCCTTTCAATTCCTACTGATCTATCTTACTACTTCTCCAAAGTTAGCAATAGTGCAGGAATTCCTGCAAGGTACTGCCCTAGCTTCACCAGACGCCTAATGGGCAAAGATGGTTTGAAGACTTGATGTGGCTCTTAAATGTGGAGCTGGAATGAAGACCCACTATATCTATGGGACTAGAAACGTTTTCACTTGTACAGACCTATTTGATGTATTCTGGACCTAGGGACATGGTAATTACCATACGTAACAGTTTATAAAGCATAAGCCAAGCATATTCCACACCTGTTTAATAATGTCTTGATATTATCCTTTAAAGGATGCTTATCAGCCATGAAAATGGGAGTGAAATAACTTTTAAAACAGTAGTTCTCAAGCTTCAGTGTACTCTGAATGGTCCAGGAGCTCAGAAATATGCAGATTTCTGGGTCCAGATCTGGGCCAGCACCAGGAAATCTGCATTTTATCAGTACCCCCAACTGGACTCTGAAGGTTGTGGGCCTCAGAACATACTTTAAGAAAGGATGAACACCTGTTCTTTCTCAAAGCTCTTCAGGAAGAATCCAACAAAGAAATGTCATTCGCTCAGTGGTGGGGGGCAGTAGCTGCTTCTGACTATGGGGGGTTTCTCCTCCCCATTTTCACCATTTGCACACTTTAAGGGACCTTCATTTGGTTCATCTCTATCATGTTCTATGGAAACACCAAGATTCACAGGTAAGCTTGACACAGGGAAAAGAACTGGACAGGCTCCTGTTGCTGACTCTGATCAATAGGCGGTGATTGACTTAGTCTCCAACCAACACGTGATTTGTTCTTTGGTGGAGTGAGAGGGAAGCAGAGGAGAAGTTGGTAAGAGCAGTTGATAACTGATGCTTTGCACCCATCTAAAAGGTGGGGAGAGAACACTGTCCCAGGAGAACTGGCACTGAGTTCTGAGGATTCATATCGGTGTCTAAACAAGGTTTACCAGGTGGCTTACTTGGAAATTTCTGTGCTGTGCATTTCACAGACTCATTTATGAGTGGGCCAGTGGCCATTTTATTGTCTGGACTTCAGCAAAATGAGCTCACAGCTGTCATCCAAAAGCATTTGCCATAAAAACCAAAACCAAACTACATGGTACTTTGAAATAAAAATAAAGGGCAGTGCCTGTGGCTCACTGAGTAAGGTGCCAGCCCCATATACCGAGGGTGGTGCGTTCAAACTCGGTGCTGGCCTAATTGCAACAAAAAAATAGCTGTGCGTTGTGGCAGGCACCTGTGGTCCCAGCTACTCGGGAGGCTGAGGCAAGAGAATCACATAAGTCCAAGAGCTGGAGGTTGTTGTGAGCTGTGATGCCACAGCACTCTACCAGGGCTGACAAAATGAGACTCTGTCTTGAAAATAAATAAACAAATAAATAAATAAAAACATTTGAGGGCAGCCCCTGTGGCTCAAAGGAGTAAGGCGCTGGCCCCATATGCCGGAGGTGGAGGGTTCAAAACCAGCCCTGGCCAAAAACTGCAAAAAATAAATAAATAAATAAATAAAATTCAAAAAATGAAGTGGAGTATTAAAAAAAAAAAAAAAAACATTTGAAAAAAATAAAATAAAAATGAAGTCCTGCTTTTAAGCACAGCATGTATCATGGTTGTTTCTGAGTTTAAATATTAAGGAACACATTCGTTAATGATTGAAACAATAGTGATTGGCTTTGGAAGCTCTGTGAACATTTAATCTGACCTTGCTTCAGGCCTCATTGCCTGATGCTGAGGGAGGGCACCAGGTAAGCAGCTAATGGAGTTCTAACCCTGTAACTGCTAGTTTTAATAGTTAATTGTGATTTTGACTATCTTGAGGTAGTCTTGGAGGTATATCTTCAGTCACTTTTTCAGGGTCTTATTGGCTTATTTTACTCAGATGTTCTTAGAGGAGGTGAACTCAGGAGTGATTGCAAAGGAAAGAAAGTGAATGCTAAAATTACAGGAATTGGTGTATAAGCAAATCATTTTGAAATTGAAAGGGAACATGGAGATGACCTGGCCCAATCCGACCTGTGGATGAGAAAACTAAGACACACAAGAATGAAGAGACTTGCTTAGCGGTGTGTAGCTGGTTTCTGTTGCTAGATCTGTTTTAGGTGAAAAGACTTTACCAGGCCTGGGAAAAATGGCAAAAGTTGTGGCCTTGCTGACAGTTGTTTCTCTGGTCTCATACACTTGGTTTTTTTTTTTTTTTTTTGACCGTCTCATCTGTTGCCCAGGCTAGAGTGCTGTGACCTCATCCTAGCTCACAGCAACCTCAAACTCCAGGGCTCAAGCAATCCTCCTGCCTCAGCCTCCTGAGTAGGCGGGACTACAGGCACCCGCCACAATGTCCAGCTCATTTTTTGATTTTTAATAGAGATGGGGTCTTGATCTTGCTCAAGCTGATCTTGAACTCCTGAGCTCAGGTGATCCTCCCAGAGTGCTGGGATTCCAGACCTGAGCCCCTGTGTTGACCTGTGCTTCCCACTCTTTATAATGTGTGCTTCACACAGGAAGCAGTTCCTGTTGTTTAAATATTGACAGTGTGTAAAGGTAAAGACTTTATAGATGAGCTACCTTGGACCAGTATCTGTTTAAGTAAAGGTATAAAGGCTTTGCTGAGACAGTGAAACGTAACATATGTTCCAGCAAAGGAATCCAGGACAGGAAATGCCCCACTCTGGCCCGGCCCTGGCTACCTGGAGCCCAGGCTGGAAGCCTGAACCCCGCCCTGAGGCGTCAGCTCCAGCCGCAGAGGCTGTGATTTACTGCCGGCTTTGGGCAAGTCCTTGTACCCTGGCTGTCCTTCCTCTTCCTTGTTTGTTAAACAGAGATGAGGCTGATGGCTCTCACAGGTCCCTGAGAGGTAGGGTGAGAGATCAGTTCCTGTTTGGGAAACTTTAAAAGCCAAATTCCACCTTCCTGCTAATATAATTACTAGCACTTTTTGTATGAAGGGGCCAATTCCTCATCTCCCCTCTTCTTTTAAAAACAGATCTCTGTGGCCTAAAAGCTTGTTGCTCCTGTGGTTAGCTCCCTGAAAGGTCAAAGGTGAAGGATTCTTAGGTACAACACAAATTAAAAAATCAACAACCAAAATAACAGCTATGGATGATCTTAAGAGGGCTTGGGAGCTATAAACACACTTTTCTAACTGAAAAAAAAATGTGCCCCCAGCCTTCCTGCAGGCCACCTCTGTCTTCAAAATGGGTAGGCCTGGGGGAAGTGGGGACAGCCAGCCTGTTCACTAGAGTCGCCTTTCTGAGGGTCCCTGCCAAGGCTTTCCACAAGACACACTTTAACAAATGTTCTGGAAGGAGAGTTGAGAGGTGTCTCAGACACACAGCTCTGCACACAACCTGTTTCTCAACCTTTGGAAATCCTTTAACAGTTTACGGAAGGCCACCCTTTAAACCAATCCTAAGGCTCCTTTCTCCATAACCTGGTTTGAGAGGTGTTTCATTATCTCTAATTACTCGGGGTAAATGGTGATTACTCAGTGTTTTAATCACCGGTTTGAGCAGCACTTACTCTAAACTCAGGGAAGCCCAGACTCCCATGGGTATTTTTGGAAGGTGCGGGCGACTAGTCGGTGCAAGCTTTCTAGTACCTGCACGTGGTCCCAGGTGAGCCCCAGGCTTCCCAGAGCGGGAGGTGGCGGAGCCCCGGCCGCGCTGCAGCTGCGACCCCGGCGCTGCCGGGGCTTCCGGGCCCCGAGCCTGCGCCGCCGGGCCTGGCGGCGGGACCGAGATGTGGGCGGGGCCCGGAGCGCAGGGAGGCGGTGAGAGGGCGGGCCGAGGGCGGGCCTGCGCGGAGGAGGAGGCGGAGGAGGAAGGAAAGAAAGAAAGCCAGGGAGGAGGAGGGCCGCCGCGAAGGCGCGCTGAGCCGGGCCGGGACGCGCCGGGAGCTGGTGACGGAGCGGAGCGGCTGAAGCCTGACACGCCGCTGCTGCCAGGGCAGTTCCTCGCCTCTGCCTGATGGGATTCCCGTCCGCTCCGGCTCCAGCCTGCAGCGCCCCAGTCACCGGCCCTCGCCTAGGTTCTCTGGAGCCGTCCAGAGGTCCCCAGGAGCTGCTGCTGGCGAGCCCGTTACTGCAGGCACCTATGGTGAGCGGGGCTACCTGGCGAGGGGCGCCAGGCAAAGGGGCCCGGGGAGGATCCCTGCGGCAGAGGCAAAAGGTGGCTTCATTTCCCTCTTCCCCCAACGGTGGTGCTAGAGGTGGGGATGCTGGCGCTGAAGGACACTTTCATGGGCTGCTACCTCTGCCCAGTGGTCAGAGGAAACCGCCCGGTGGTCCTTGGGCGATTTCCACCTTTGGGAGGTGCGGGGCAGGAGAGGCGGGAAAGATTGTGGGGTCTGCAGCTGAGCGCGTGACCGCAGGCTGGCGGTCGCGACCCCCGGACAGAAAGGGCGTGGAGAGGAGGGAGAGCGTGAGCGGGCTGAGAGGGTCCTGGCTGCGGGGAGCTCTGCGGCGGAGAGCGCGCGCCAACCAGATTCCGCGTGCAGGGGAGTGTCCCCCAACCTGGCCCCGAGCCGGGGGGCGCTGCTGAAAGCCTGCGATTTGCAGGACGCGCCTTCTCCACTGTCTATTTTCGTCGACTTGCGGAACCCAAGGAGATTCCCTTCTATCATTTGATGGGGACGATGGCCAGAATGGCGGGGGCGCTCAGGACACATCTTCCTGCGGTGCCGCGTCATGTGGGAGCCTCTGGACGGACCACGGCGGAGGCTTCTCCTAGCCCTCCCTGCCCAGAACCGCCGGGAAAAGATCCCGGGATCCCCGGGCCCCTGCACACCTTTCAGCGGCAGCTGGACCCCGGGCCTCTGACACTTCCTGGCACAGCTTTGGCAGAAGATTTTGCGAGGATCGCCGTTTATGAGCCTAAGCCCACATGAGGCGATAAACCCATCAAAGACACGTACCTTCTACTTGGTAAACTGAGGCTCTCTCTCCACAGACTTTGTCCTGAGCCTGGCAGAGACATGAAGGACCAACTGCCCAGAGTTGCGTTCCTGCCCCCCACCCCACCCCCGCCAAGAAAAAGTTCTGGAGTTGGAAGTTCTTTTGTCTTTTATCTCTCTAATTAAAACATTTGGGAAGAAAAGCGCAATTAGAGACGAATCCTACTGAATCCGAAATTGAAACACTCTTCTCTGGTCCCCTATCCGCTGTTTCAGCGCAGTGAGGTTCCCACCACCGCCCTGGGAGATTCCTAAGGGCCCAGATGGCCGTGGGATCCCGAGAGCCCTCCCCTGCCACTGTCCCTTCGCCCTGCGGCACCAGCTCGTCTCCGTCGGCTTTCCCCACTTCTGGAGCTCGCCTCTGGGGGACTGTTTAGGCTACCTGGCCTCTCAGCCCTTTCTCTGCCCTGCCCTTTTGCAGTCCGCCCCAGCGCTGGTGAGGGACCAGGAAAGTAGGAAAAGCCGCGGGCCCTCCCGGGGCGCCGACAGTCGCGCACGGGCGCCGGCAGCGGCGGTACCCGGACCCGTGGAGTCCGGTGGCGCCAGGCAGCGGCGGCTGGGGGGGCGGGCTGAGCGGCTCGGTCCTTTACTCCTCTTTCTCCAAGGCTTCTTGAAAGTGCTCCCAAGAAGAAACCCAAGTTCGTGTGGGGAGGGTGGGGCGGAGGACCAGAGTCTGCAGCTCCGGAGCGACCCAAGACAGGAACTGGCAAGAGCTGGGAACAGGGAGGCGGATGGACGGGGCTCAGGGCGACCGTCGTGGGGCTCGAGGCCCCGAAATGGCCCGGCGCGGGCCCTGGCTGAATGCGGAGATGCGCCGGGCACCCCACGCGTGCGGCATCTTCGATTACAGCCCGATCGTCGCAGTAACTGCTTGAGCTGTGGGTTTGTAAAATTCCTGAAGGAATATTTGCTGCGACTTTGCAGCTGGTGCAAAGGAGGAAGGGGGTGGCGGGAGGAAGTGGCGCGGGGAGGAGAGTGGGGGTTTTAAAAAATAAGCCAAGCTGGGCCGAGGGGAGGCAGACACAGGGGTCGAGCGCGGGACCAGAGCTGTTCACGGTTTGCTCGACTCCTGGGAACGTGGGAGATTTACTTTTGCGCCGGGCTAGGCGGTTGTAAAACCCCAGCGACGCTGAGACCTGAGGAATGCGATGCGCCCTTTCCGCGGCGACGCCTCTTTCCGAATCTGCCCGGAACCCCGCGCCGGGCAGTCCGCCTCTCTGCCCTCGACTTCTTTGGGGATCTACTTTGCTGGGGAGGAGACGCAGCGGCCGCCGCGCTGTGGGGATTTGCCCTAATGGGACCCGAGAAGTGAGTCCAGCAGCCGCTGCCTCTCACCTCCGCACACCGATCTCCCCTAACCCCCGCGCCCGGCCCCGCGACAGGGTCCGCAGCTTTTGACTGAAAGCTAAAGCTTCCACCCTGCTCACCGAGCATTCGCAGGCATTCGCCGAGGGGTGAGTGGCTGTCCCCGGGAGCAGTATTTGGCCTAGCGAGGACCCTGCGGAAGTCGGAGAGGGGTGCGCGCGCGTGTGCAGGGTCCCTCAGCGCTGTCCTTTTTAAGTGCCTGGCGGTGGTGAGGCTCTGAGCAGCAAAGACGCCCCCCTCACCGGCCCCGGCTCTCCTAGTGGTTCAGCCCCCACGGTGCGCCGGGATCCCCCGGTTTCAAGCCGGCTGGCGCTAGGGCCGGGCACTACGCGCTGAGCGCAGCTGGTGGAAGCGAAAACCGGGTTCTCCGCGCGCCGCGCCGCGGCTCGATGGGCGCGGACGGCCAGGCACCGGCTCGGATCGTTGGGTTCTGGCGGCCGGCTCGGGGTTGGCCCCGCGCGGAGGGGGCGGACCGAGGGGGTGCGAGGAGGGGCGCCGGCCCTGGCCTTTTCGCCGCCCGCCGTGGGGCGGGGCTTCTGCGCTCACGTGACTCGGAGGGGCTGGAAGGAAAACAGAGCCCGTCTGCTCCCGAGTCTCATTATATTCAAATATTCATTTCAGGAGCCATTCGGCAGTGCAGTCCCCAGCTACGCGCCGCCGCCGCCTCTCTGAGCCTTTTCAGCAAGTCTGTTCAAGATTGGCTGTCAAGAATCATGGACTGTTATTACATGCCTTGTTTTCTGTCAGTGAGTAGACCCCTCTTCCTTGCCCCTCCCGGGAGTCGCCGTGCCCTCCCCGCCCTGCTCGCCGCCCGTCCCTCCCGTCGGACCTCCCTCCGGCGTCCGCGCTCCTCCGCGGCCGCGCTGTCGCTCCTGCCCAGCCGCGCAGCCGGGGCGCCCGGGGCGGGCCGCTTCCTTTCCAAGGGCTGCCAGCTCCTACTTGTCCTCTCAGCTCGGCCGCCAGGCCAGAAAGGGGAGCGCGAGGGGGCTGAGGAAGGGAAGATCCACCGGCTGGGGCTGTGCCTCGAGGGCTAGCCACTCCCTCCTCCGCCAGCGCTCGCCGGGGAGCGCCCGCGCCTCCGTGGCGCGATCCCAGCTCTTGTCAAAACTCTCAGAGGTCGCTCCGGAGTCGCCCTCCACCCCTGCGCTGGGAGTGAGCGAGCCGCGCGACCAGCTCTCTGTTGCTGAGCGTTTGAAACTCCCCAGCCGCAGTCCAAATCACAGTCCAGATACCCGGTCGTCCCCGCCCTCGGCCTCGGGACCCTGCGCCCTCCGTCTTCGCCCTGCCCTGCTTCCCGCTTTCCCTCCCTCCGGCTCCGAACCAGCTGGAAGTTGTGGAAGTTGGGCTCCGAGGGCGGAGGAAGCCAGGGCGGGGGGTGGAGGAAGAGGGGGAGAGGCTGAAGTCTGCGGCGGAGGCGAGGGCATTTTAACGCGCCCTCCCCCACCCTTCTTACCTTCTCGATGTTAACTGTTTATCCTTGAAGAAGCCGAGCTGAGATCATGGCTCAGATAACAGTGGGGACAAAAAAAGATTAACAGGATGGAGGCTATCTGATTTGGGTTATTTGACTGTAAACAAGTTAGACCGAGTAATTACAGGGCGATTTCTACTTTCTGGCCGTGCAGGGCTGCAGCTGGCGGCGGCGGGGGGTGCGGTGGGGTGCCGGCGGGAGAAGACATAGACCCGACCCTTCCGACCTGTTTTCCATCTTGACCCTCCATTTCCAGCCCTCTATGTGCACACGCGGAGACATCTCTGTTTCTCTCTATTTATTGGTGTTTATTTATTCTTTAACCTTCCACCCCCTCCCCTCCCCAGAGACACCATGATTCCTGGTAACCGAATGCTGATGGTCGTTTTATTATGCCAAGTCCTGCTAGGAGGCGCGAGCCATGCTAGTTTGATACCTGAGACGGGGAAGAAAAAAGTCGCCGAGATTCAGGGCCACGCGGGAGGACGCCGCTCAGGGCAGAGCCATGAGCTCCTTCGGGACTTCGAGGCGACACTTCTGCAGATGTTCGGGCTGCGCCGCCGCCCGCAGCCCAGCAAGAACGCCGTCATTCCAGATTACATGCGGGACCTTTACCGGCTGCAGTCGGGGGAGGGGGAGGAGGAGGAACAGACCCGCGGCTCCGGGCTGGAGTATCCTGAGCGCCCGGCCAGCCGGGCCAACACCGTGAGGAGCTTCCACCACGAAGGTCAGTCCCTGCCCCTAGTCTGAGTGGGGGGGGCAATGGGAGCCCTGGGGGAGAAGAGTTCCAGTTACATCAAAACCCAACGCAGGCGGCTGGGGAACACACCGCCTTACCTCCCAGAATTTCCAGAGCTGCAACTGATCATCCTTTTTGGAGACCAGAGCCGGAGGGGTGCGGGGAGAAGGGGGATGACACCACTCTGACGCGGGCTAGCCCCCAGTGGTGTGTTTTTGCTGTATCAAAGCCTTTTCTGCTGGGTTTGTGCCCCCCACCCCTTTCTCAGAGCACCTACTGAATTTAATATTACAGCTGTGTGTTTGTCGGGTTCATTCAATAGGGGCCTTGTAATCCGATCTGAATGTTTCCTAGCGGATGTTTCTTTTCCAAAGTAAATCTGAGTTATTAATCCACCAGCATCACTACTATGTTGGAATTTATTTTCCCCTCTGTAACATGATCAACAAGGCGGCTCTGTGTTTCCAGATCGCTGGGGAGATGTTTAGGAACACGCGCCACAGTGGAAGCCGGAGAGGGCAGTTGTGAGCACATTTCCTCCTGCCTGTGCTCTCTTGGCCCCTTTTTTTCTTTACAGCCACTTGTAAAGAAAACTGTGTACACAAAGCCAAGCAGGGGTTTTAAAAGAGCAGTCTGATGGTGGTGGGGTAAGGAGCTGACACATGGAGAGTATTAGGCATAGAAAGGAGGTTGGCACATGCTTGCTGGGCTCAGTCTGCTGGTTTAGCTGCCCCACCAATCTGCGCCTTCAGGTTAAGAGGCACAGTTGTCCCCCACAGCTTCCGCTACATGAGCAGAATTCAGGGCCATAACTCTGAGCTACCTCTTGACTTTTGCATCTCTGAAAAAAGTTCACGTGCTTTTTCTTTTACTCTTTCTTCCCAACTGTCCCTAGAACATCTGGAGAACATCCCAGGGACCAGTGAAAACTCCGCTTTCCGTTTCCTCTTTAACCTCAGCAGCGTCCCTGAGAACGAGGTGATCTCCTCCGCAGAGCTGCGGCTCTTCCGGGAGCAGGTGGACCAGGGCCCTGACTGGGAGTGGGGTTTCCACCGCATAAACATTTATGAGGTTATGAAGCCCCCGGCAGAAGTGGTATCCGGGCACCTCATCACACGACTACTGGACACGAGACTGGTCCACCACAATGTGACACGGTGGGAAACTTTTGATGTGAGCCCTGCAGTCCTTCGCTGGACCCGGGAGAAGCAGCCCAACTATGGGCTGGCCATTGAGGTGACTCACCTCCATCAGACACGGACCCATCAGGGCCAGCATGTCAGGATTAGCCGATCGTTACCTCAAGGGAGTGGGAATTGGGCCCAGCTCCGGCCCCTCCTGGTCACCTTTGGCCATGATGGCCGGGGCCATGCCTTGACCCGACGCCAGAGGGCCAAGCGTAGCCCTAAGCATCACCCCCAGCGGGCCCGGAAGAAGAATAAGAACTGTCGGCGCCACTCGCTGTATGTGGACTTCAGCGATGTTGGTTGGAATGACTGGATTGTGGCCCCACCAGGCTACCAGGCCTTCTACTGCCATGGGGACTGTCCCTTTCCGCTGGCTGACCACCTCAACTCAACCAACCATGCCATTGTGCAGACCCTGGTTAACTCTGTCAATTCCAGCATCCCCAAAGCCTGCTGTGTGCCCACTGAGCTGAGCGCCATCTCCATGCTATATCTGGATGAGTACGACAAGGTAGTGCTGAAAAACTACCAGGAGATGGTAGTGGAGGGGTGCGGGTGCCGCTGAGGACAGACAGACACAGGCTCCCGCCCACTCACCCACACTACACAGACTGCTTCCTTCTAGCTGGACTCTTATCTTTAAAGAAAAAAAGTAAAAAAAGTAAACATTCACCTTGACCTTATTTATGACTTTACGTGCAAATGTTCTGACCATATTGATCATATATTTTGACAAAATATATTTATAACGACATATTAAGAGAAAAAATAAAATGAGTCATTATTTTAAAGGTAAACTATGGCCTTTTTCTCTTTAATCCCACCCCTTTTCCTTCAAGGGATATCTTAAATGAGGAGTTTTCCTATTGAGGTGGGTTGAGGCTGGATGGAAGTCAGAGGGAGGAGGTTCAGTTGTTGGGACAGAAAGTAAACCCACTGCAGAGAAAGAGGGCAGCTGTCCTCACAGGTTGACTCCATTTCAATTGAATGACCCTGGCCTTGGAAGAAAAGTAGGATAAAAGGAGTAGGTCAGATTAAAGACTCAGTTCTGGGCTCCTTGTACATCTTCTGTTTTTGCTCACCTGTTAAGAGGTGTGTTAGAGCTGAGTGTGACGGAGTCTCAAATCTAGAAAAACGATCCCCACATCCCCACCTCTGCTTTTATGATATCTTGGGTGTCACCAGGTATTAGAGGCCAATGTATTTTCAGACCAAAACTAATTTGCTCACTAGCATATTAACAACTATGTATGTATGTATGCATGCTCCCCCCCCCCCCCCACAACAGCAGTTTTTAAGTTTTGGGTTTTTTTTAGTTTTGAGATGAGGGTCTTGTTATGTTGCCCCAGCTGGTCTTGAATTCTTGGGCTCCAGTGATCCTCCTGCCTTGGCCTCCTGAGTAGCCAGTATTATAAGAATGCATTGTTTTTTGTTTTAGTTTGGTTTGGGGTTTTTTTCTTTTTTATCTAATAAATAATGTGCGCTAACTTGAGAAAGGTTAGTAAGTACTATTTCCACATACCGCATGGTAGAATTCTTTTTTCCGACTTTTCCCCTTTTCCTCTATCACATGGAGACCTTCTGGGTAGGGTTTGACAGCAGGGTCAGATACTGAAGGGGCGGGGTTTCTAAGTAAGCAGCAGGCAGACCTTCTACACTCTTTTTGCCTGTGCTGGCGCCCTTCCCTGGAAGAGAAGTGGTGGGCCTAATGTTGTAAGCCAGAGTTTCTTTCAGGAGGAAGCTCAATTTTTGACCAATGCAAAGTAAAAAACTGTATCCTGCTAAGGTACTTGGAGTGGGTCTGGAATGACGTGAGGGTAGGAAAGGCCTTTGCTTTTCTCACCTTCCACCAATAACTAAATTAAACTCTGAATCTTAGCCTGCTCAGGCTCATTTCCGATTATTTTCTCTGCCTGGGCCTGGGTAGATTTGGGACAAAGGCAGTTGTTGTCTTTGTATAGTCTCTCTGGGGAAGGCTGAGAGTGCATCTGTCCATTGCGAAGGTGCTGGTGTGAGTGCTGGGCAAGTGGCATGGTATGCCCAGAGAGAATGTGCACGCGCCCACCTCGGCATTTGTGTTTTTCTCTCTGCGTGAGTGTGTACCCTTGCATTTTTGTACTCACCCTCTTGCATTTGCTCTTGGGGGTGGGGTGGGTGGGTGAAGCAAGACTCGTTTTTGTTTTTAATTACTGACTACTCCGAAGGAGCAGCTAGTGGAAACCAATAAAAATAGAAGCAGGGTAGTTGCCAAAGGCCCAGCTCCCTGGGGAGCGCAGGTGGAGAGGAGCTCAGAGCCTCAAGCTAAGGCAACGAGACTCCTGAGTTCCTCCAAACTCTCGGCAAAGGAGGATCCCGCCACCCCCCGCGCCCCCCAGGTCTCTGCCCCTTTGATTAATGGTAAGGAGCGCAAATAAATCATTTAGGGAAGCCCATTATGGGTTCCCCCCAGGAGGCCTCATTTTGTTTTGCCGATTTCCAGCAACTTTCTGAAATGTCGGTCTCACTGAAAAGGAACCTGTACTTCTCCAACACTCGGACCGATTATTCGGGGTGAGTACCGAGCCGCGCGGCTGTCCGGCCCGGGTCACTTTCTAGCAATCACTTCCCCCGCCGCCCGCCCCCTCCTTCCCCTGGCTTCCTTTCAGGAATGAATAATGTTGTTTATTTGTTCAGCCAAATATTTGGTCTGGGGAATTTACCGTGAAATTCTGTGAATTGCATATACCTAGTTGACAAAATAGCCCTAATGCCACAAATGTTACCATGGAAAACAAGGAGCTTTAACTCTTTAAGTTCTGTTAGAAAAGTGTAACCTTGCGGCTCAGCCAGGCGAGTTGTCGGATGCATTCGAAGATTAAATCTAAGTGTTCGTAGTTACCGTTTTTCCCCAGTACCTCATGGAACTTGTAGTGTGATTCTCAGCGCTGCTCTTGGGCCAAGCCTGCCACTTCCCTCACTTCATGTATTTTTCTCCAGGGTAAGGTTCCCACTTAAAGAGAGTTGGGAGGGGAGCATCGCCCTCGGGGAGCTCAGCACCGCGGTAACCACATCAGAGGAGCTGCCGGGTCCATCTCTGCCCAGCCCTTAAACTGGAATCAGCTCCTTGGGAGCTTAAAAAAAAAAAAGGGACAGGGGGCGGGGTGGGGGATGCATCGCACATTCCCCAGCTTTCGTTGCATAATTCGGAACCTGCCAGGTGACCTGCTGACTTTGTTTTCCGAGTGCGGCGCGCAGGGCCTCCCACCCCCTCGCGGCGGGCAGCGCACGCTGAGGGGGCGGGGCGAGGGCGGACCCTGCTCCGGGCTGGGCGGGACCTGAGGCCCCGCCCCGAGGCCCCGCCCACCCCGACTCCCGCGGCCAGGGCGCCAGGGGGCGTCGTGGCCGCGAGCTCCCAGCGGGGACCGCGCACCTGGCGGCTGCCTCTCGCACCCGTGTCCGCGCTCCACCCACGCTGCTGTGCCGCTCGGCCACCCCCGGGGCCCGGCGCGCAGGTGAAGCTCCGGGCAGCGCGTGCTGGGCCCGGGGCAGTCTCTCGGCCGAGTCCCGGTGGGTGGAGTGAGTCTCGGCGAGAAGGCTCGAGGCGGTCAGGGCTTTCCTGCGCCCAGTGCAGAGCGAGGACCAGGGAGCGCAGGGGCCCGCGTGCCGGGGTGACTCGAGGGGCTCGGACTGCGCAGGCCCCGGGCAGCACGGCCGCTGGCTGGGCCGGACCGGCACGCAGTCCCCTTCCCCCGTCCCCGCCACCTCCCGGGACACGGAGCTCTGGGCCGTGCTTGGACTGCTACCGTCCCTTCCCTTCCCTCCCTACTCCCACTCGCTCCCTCGCTCCCCTGACATTGGGAGGAGGACAGGAGAGGCCCGGGTGTGTGACAGTCCAGTTGGCTGATTTCTTTCAGAAATGAGCTGCTCTGCCGAGCGGCGATACACAAGGACAGCACCTCAGCTGACCTCTGCAGGGCCCGCGCCCCCTTCCCCAAAGGTGGGCCGGAGCTTATCTGAGGCCCAGGTCTCCAAACTCTTTGTCTTCCAAGACACTTGCTTCCACACAGAGCGGATTTTACTATTCACTCAGCCTCTCTTTCAAACGAAAAGAGTAATGCAAATGCGATGTTGTTGACCTTACGTTACCTGAGAGCCAGAAGGTTATTAGTATTCCCCGGAGGGATCTGGGGTAACTGGTGGACTGCCAAACTAGAATTGATGCTTACCATGTGATGGGACTACACAACTCTGAAAACTGCCGTGGAAATTAAAGTCAGGGTGGGAGAATGTGGTGGGGGATGAAGGGTCCCCTCTCCCCGTGCCTTCAGCACCTAACGCAGAATAAGCACTGCCAGCTCGCCAGGGCAGAAGTGGCTGGGTTCAGGGAAAATATTGGATTGCTCTGGTGTTAAAAAATAAAAACCAACTTGCAGAAATTTTGAATAAGTCAAAAGTTCAAGATGTTTAACATTTGGTCAGTCCTACAAAAAACATTAAAATCCTTTTCCACAAGAAAGCCATTTGAAATTACTATTGATGGGTCACTTTATTTTAGATATTAACTGAGGCGAGTTCCAATTGCCTCGGCATTTCCTCTCTCTTCAAAATACTCTTTTAAAACCCCAAAGGAAAATACAAAGTGTTGCGTGGTTTGCTGTTTTGAACAAACAGTTCGGAAAATAATATAAGATTCAGAAAGATTTACTTCAAAAATGTGAAATTTGAGAAAAGAAGAAAAGATGGAACAATAATTTGCTGAGTTATATTACTAATGAGAATTTCTTAAGTCCAACTTTCAGTTTTGCCACATTATCTGAAGATCTCATTGATATCTCATCTTTTAAAAACTTGATTTCTAGCAAAAATATTTGAAAATTATATGTCTGCCTGCCCCAAATCCTTGAACCTCACCCACAAGGTGCAAGTGGATTCCAGTTTCATATAATTTCATTATTGTTACTTTAGCAATATGCTTTTATTTTTTTCTTCAGTTTTATTAGCTGAAGACCTAGCCAGCAGATAACTCTTTAAAGGGTCTACAGCACACTGAGATTTTAAACTTTGGACTTGACCGTTTGCTCCTGTAACTATTTCTCTTTCCCTCTGGTACCAACAGCTGACCCCATCCTGCATATAGTTACCCACGATTAGTTAAGAAAAGGTACAGCTGTGTTCAACTCTAGCTTCACGCTGATTTAATCTTTTAATCCTTGTCGTTTGGTTTTCCAAGCAGTTTGCTTCTGAGGTAGGACCCTGGGGGGAGACGTGTACATTAGAGGCAGAAAGAAGGGGTGAGGGGAGGAGAGACAGAGAATTTCAGCGTACTTACTAAAGTCATCTAGGTAACAACAGGTATGGTTAAGGCTATACCGAATGTCCCTTGAATTCATCTATAATTCAGAAGTAGAAACGTGGATCTTTCAACAACTGACTGATAAATCATCTTTGATCAGTCAGGGAGACCGACATAACTCAAAGTGTTAACTTCATCTCCAGAAAGCATTTAATGTCCAATTGCAATGTCCCATTCCAGTTGGTTAGACACAACTATCTCTTTCCTTCTTCCATTGTTTTAGTATCTAGTAAAAGGACATTTACAAACAAATTATGAGAAAGCAACTTCACTTATAGTCTGATCACCCTGAAACGACTACTTAGGCTTTTCTGTCTCCTTCTCACCTTTGTTCAGATATTTACATGGTCATATAGATTTTATTTTGTGTTTTGTTTTTCTTCATTTCAAATCAATTATAACTGCAACATATTTTGTGATCCTCAATGAATGGTGTGTACATACGCTAATACTAATACGGAGAATTCGCCCCACTCCTTTGTTAGGAAGTAGCCTGGGTATGCAAACTTACATGTTTAGCCTCAGGCAATTGTAAGCAGCCTGACTGTGATGCCAGGGCTGTGTGCATTGTGTCCAAATCTTATTAAGATTCTTACTGACTTCTTAAGGTTGGACTTAAGCACGGTGGGCCCAGCACCGAACAGAATGCCCCTTGTGTGCTCAAAGTATTCTGAAAAGCGGGTTACTTGACGTCCCAGGCTCAGACAGTTTTGAGCATATTGGAGGATTTGTATCTTCATGACTTGGTCATTTTGGGGAGTATGTTCCTTCCCTGGAGAAAATTAGCTGTGACCTAGAGAGGGAAGGACATGCGAGGCTCAAGGATCTCTGTCTTGTCCCTCAGAAGCCACCGGTTGAGCTATCGAGCAATTTCAATGTACATCCCTCGCTTTCTTGCTGGGATGTTTTATACTGAGAGTTGAGGGTGGTGGGAAAGGGAGGTAAAATTATCTGGATTCAGTAATTACCAAATAGAAACCTATTGCAACAGGTCAGGAGGCTCAGAATGACCTTGACACTTTTAACCTTCAGATTCCAGTGGGCTGGGGTCAGACACAAATGTCCAGCTGCTGAGTGATTTCCACGTGCTTCTTTTGTGCTTCTTAATGGGGGCAGACAAAAGATGTTTTTCCACTGGGGCTCGCTCTTTATGAGGCCTGACCTCCAAGAGAGCAAATTAATCTCAAGCAATTCTGAGGTTTAGGGCACTGAGAGAATTTTTAGAGCATGGAGAAGTAATTTGTTCAATGGTACCTTAAGACAGTTAATTTACCTCCGAAAGGTGAGTTCCTCTTACTATCCTTTACTTCCTGTGAGGTCAGGCTTGTTATTTGCATAGCAAAGCATTTCATTTAGCTGGAAAGGGGGGGGGGGGTGGGACAGCTAACAAGGAAAGTCACTTTTTCCAGAGTCTTTCAAACCTCAGCAGTGTGGCAAGTAAGTTTGCTCCCCCTTTGGCCTCCCCTACTCCCCAAAACTTTAGGTTGTTTTGCTCTGTATCCACCCTGATTTGGATCAGCTTTTCTGCACTGAAGAGTCATAGGACTCAGCGCATAGTTGCTGAGAGGACAGTTTTGCTAGCATTATTTTGGCAACTTATGTCGCCTTGCAGGTGAAAACTATAGAAAACAAGCGGCACACTTCACCTGCTTCCCCTCCTCTTCACAGACCTTGCTTTTTATTTTTAATATACAATCCTAATAAATCAGGGAGGAGATTTTTAATGTTGGTGACACTTTGGATGAGAATTACACAAATTTATCTTGAGACTCTGCTTCTCACTCGGCTGTCCTGCTTGTTCTGCCCAGGCTCATCGACGCACTTAAACCATTGTCTCTGAGGGGCTGACACTGTGTGCAGCTTATTGTTTATTTGGTTGTCACTTAGCAATTCTCCAGAACTAGCTCATAATTTATTTTAGCCAAATGGGCCCCATGTTAGAGACCCAACACTATAAATAAGGGGGACTTTTCGGCATTCCAGAAGATTGAACACTCTGGGGTTCCCGTTCACGTGGGATCTGCTGGTCATTCTTTTGTCTATTTCTGAATTGGGAGCTCTGAGTTCAGTAATTACCAATTGAAACCTATTCCAACAGGTTAGGAGCCTCAGGGATCTGAGGGGGAAAAAAGACCTTTAATAAGCTCTGTTGATAAGAAAAGGCAATTGCAAAAATATAAAAGGTTTGTTGCTAGAAGACCAATTGTGATTTTTGAGTTGAAAACTTATCTTTTGAGTGTGTGTAGGAGAACATGATGCTAGCCATGTCTCCCTAGGATCAGTGTTACATGGCAAATCTCAGTGACCTGAAGAAAAGTACATTTACTGATATGAAACCATAAGATGAACAACAGCATTTTACCAGAGAGAGAGAGAAAAACACAACTATGCCCAAAGAGGGGGAAGCGGGGGTGGGGTGGGGCTGGTGAGCGCCCACCAACTGGCACAAAGTGAGGGTGCACAGCACCCCTCCTGGGTAAGTAGCGCAACTACAATTTGAACTCTACCCAACATGCCAACAATGTTACCTAATGTTTGTGCCCTATATCAATCTGAAAAATTTTTTTAAAAGTACATTTAGGAAAAGGGTGAGGGAAGAGATTGACAAGCAGAGCAGAGTGGTCTGTAGTTTGTTCTGCAGGGCTCAGCCCCCTGGCAAAGCAGGTGCACTTCTCTGGGAGAAGCCAGGCTCCCTGCGGGTCGTGTGACCAGATGGGGGTCTCGGGAAGAGGATTCTGTTTTCTTCAGAGTAGTAATTTACACTGAAAATGTATTCAGGTTGTATGTCCATAATTAAATGAGTTTTTAACAGAAAAATGTTTACTAAGATAAATATGCATTCATAAGGAATTGATTGCATTCCTTTGTTATAATTTGGAGATGGTTTTGTTGTTGTTTATTTTTAAAGAGACAGGAAAGAAAGGAAAGGGTAGATAGACAGAAGTCTGGCCATTGGTGGGAAAATTATGTTGTGATGAAAATGAAAATGCTCCCTAGGATAATTTAATGCAACTAACATCTCCTTAAACATATTTTATGGAACTTGAAAGATATTTAAATGGGTCAATAAAGGGGGCAGAATATATCCCAAATTTTAAGGTAATGATAGTGGCCTGGTCTTGGGAGATGCATACAAAATGACAATTATCACAAGTTGTTGCTACTAGGTTACTATTGAAAAAAAAAAAAGATCAGTGGAATAAACAGATGGCTAAGAAATAGATTTAAAATATTGCTAGATTTTAACAAAGTAGGAGCCATCTAGAAGCACAGGAATTACTAAGATGCACTCTTGGTTAAATAGCATGTGAAAGTGATTTAATGTGAATGTGTGTGTGCCACCAAACTTCAGAAGTGTCTAAGCAAATTAAAGAGTTAACCATATTTTTAAGTACAGAAAGTCATATTTTTAAGTATAATAAAATTGAATCACCTATTATCCCTTCTATTATGGAAGCGCACATTCAGACATTATTAGAGGTAAAGAAACTAGGCTTGCTAAATAGATATTTTTTAAAAATTATACCAAAATGTAATAAAATAACAATAAAACCCAAAAGCCAGCAGGTGAAATATGACAAATACTTGATAAATATTTACCATAAAACATATAAATTGTGGATATAATCCAAGGTCATATGAAAATTTATGCTCGGAGTAACTGAACAGATGCTTTAGACCCAAAGTTGACAGACATTTTCCATGAAGGGCCAAGGTCTTGTCACAACTGCTCAGCTCCAGGGTCGTTGTTCAAGAGCAGCCAGCAGGGGTAGAGAAAGGTAAACAAATGCACATGGGCGTGTCCCAGGAAAAACTATGTGTATGGAGACAGAAATTTGAGTTTCATATAATTTTGTGTGTTATGAAATATTCTTGTTTTAATTTTTAAGAGACTGTTTAAAAATACAGAAACCATTCTTACTTGAGTTGTTCAGGAGCAGATGGTGAGCTGTCCTTGGCCCCCAAACTGTATGTTGGAGACCCCTCCCTGCTTTTTTTTTGACCAGTGTTTCTAAAGCCTTTTCTTTGAAACAATAGTCTCAAGAGTTTCTTTCTGAAAAAAAGATGCTGAGACAAAATATATTTGGGAAACTCTGTAATCTATAGGGCTCAGTTGATAGTTTACAATCAACATTCACATTTAAAAATCTTTGCGAAATCATACACTGAAAACCTGTACCATTGGTGAACCCATTGATGTCCCAACTTCTGTAGCCCAGGACCACTTTTGTCCCAGATTTGCATGACTGGCCCTGGCCTCGCTCTCCGATGGCCTCCCTGCCTCCTTCACCCTGTTAACCACGGCTAGCTACACTTGCCTTCTTCCTGACCTTTCCCTCCCACGTAAGGTTCGCCCCTGCCTCGAGGCTCTATCTGCTGTGCTCTCTGCCTGCGAGGTTCTTCACGTGATCTACGAGGCTGGCCTTGTCATTCCATAAGCTTGGATATGTCCTCCACAGCGAGGCCCCCTCTGACGTGCCTTTCTAACACTCTGGACCACACTGCTTTCCTGATCGAATGTCACATGACGTTTTCTCTCTGCCTCTGTATGTAGGGAGCCCCTTCCCACTGCGGTGAAAGTTCCATGAGAGCTGGGACCTTGCTTCCTATTATTTGTATTGGATCACCTTGTCCCTAGACGTGCCTGCACATAAGATGAATGCAATATCATTTTATTCAGAGAGATTGCAAGAGAGAGAGAAAGAGATAAAGATGGGATTGGGAGGTAAGACGTGGGAGAGCGAAAAAGAGAAAGTGTTACACAGACCACATTTTGGGAAATATGCAAAAGAAAATACGTCAAAGCTAGATTATCACTTGAAGAAATTCACGATGTCACTAGCAGTTACAATGCCAATTAATGTTTACATTGTGACTCAAACAGTATTCTAAACAGCCCATGTAATTATACCCATCGATTGCTGATGATTCTGTAAATGATTTATTAGTTTTTTTGGAGCATACAGGCAACTTGCAACTAGAACTATAAAATTGCTTGTTCTTTTTGATGCTTAGGGAAATACATTTCATGGAAATCTGAAGAGGAAAATAGTAATTTTTTCTCAATTGATATCAACTGGTTAAAATAGCAAAAGATTAGAAATAATCATTCTATGGCTATGAAAAATGGCAATAGTATAAATTAAATCAATACCTGGACTTGTGTTTCTCATGCAAGATTAAGTGAAAAGAGCAGAGCATAAAATATATGCTCTCCTGTTCCACAGGTGTAGCTAGACATGAGATTGCAATAAAACAAACGAAATTTCATTTTTGCCACAGTATTTTCTCAGTAACATTAGAAAAAAGGACAAAAGAGAAGAGATCGGAGCTTGTCTGCACTGAGGAGAGAAAACTAGTTCTGTACATGCTTTAATTTGTCTGAGGCCAAAGAGAAGAAAACTTAAATACCCCAAATTAAAGGTGGCAAAACTTGCCCTGTTCAGCCTTTCAAGTTAAGTCTGAGCCTGTTGTCCCAAAGGCTCCTTTTCACCTGGCTCACTTCACCGGGAGTCCTGTAAAAAGCAAAATTACTATGCCCTGGGAAGTATTTGCATTAAATGGGGCACTTTAGCATAAATTACATGGAAGACTTTAGTTCATACACCTTGAATTTGTTAGCTTTATTCTGTTGGTTTAAATGGTTAACAAACATAGGCTGTTTAAAACTTTCAACAGCAGAATCTTCCCATGCCTGGCCCCCAGATTAGCTAAGGATCAGGAGACCGGCTGCATGCTTGGAGGGTGCCCTGTGGTATGCCCGTCCGGGGTGAGCCGGACCAGCCCTGAGACTCGCAGATGCGACTGTTTGATCGTAGGTAGGAGGATTCCTCCTGTGGACTTGAGTTCCCTGGAAGGCCACTGTCAAAGCAGAATTGTTAGCGTCCCACGGGCCGCCCCCACCCAGCCTAATAGTTTACACTGGTAAGTAGTGTCATAAAGATAGGGAGAATTAATTACTGTTTATGAAGATGTCCAGATTCATGGGAGAAAAGCCCTTGGTAAAGGCAATATGTTACAGTGTTCAGGGAAAATTATGTCTTCTTTTATTGAACCAAAAGTCAGGGCCAGTTGGGCAGAAGTGCTGTCATTTAGAAGTAAGCATTCATTTTAATTTTCTTGACAGTTTTGGGCAGATTCCTGACTTTCTGTGTCAGACCTATTGGGAGCATGGTGGATATTTTGACAGCCCACAAACTTAAAGCATGAAGATTTGGGAAATATGCAAAAAAAATGCAAATGCTTAATGAATGTATGTCCAGTACCATCAGCATCATTTTCATAAATAAACAAATATAATTAGTTATTCAATTCATCTACCCCCCCTTTTTTTAAATTTTCCTTTTTTTTTTTGAGACTGAGTCTCACTCTGTTACCCTGAGTAGCGTGCCACGGTATCATCATAGCCCCCAACAACCTAAACTCCCGAGCTTGAGCAATCCTCTTGCTTCAGACTCTGGAGTAGCTGGGATTACAGGCGCCCGCCACAACACCTGCTAGTATTTCTGTGTTTAGGACAGGTGGGACCATCCCTTTGCTCAGGGATGCTCCTGCCTCGGCCTCCCAGAGTGCTGCACCTGGCTCTGCCCTCTCTTTACAGTGTGCGTAGTGAGCACAGTGATCTCCGCCAGATACATGTATAGTCTCAGAATACCCCAGTACAGAGAAGTAGTGGAGAGAATTTGGCATTTTAATTATTCAAATGTAATCTCAGCTTAAAAAATTAAAGTGATATAAAAAATACATTTTAAATGCTATCAACTGAATTTTCTAATCTTAATATAGTAGCTAGATGATCCTTTGTGTGCTGTTTCACACAAAGATTATTTGAACACTGAAGACAGGAACCTAAAATGATTAAAGCTGCAAAGTTAAAGTAATTGCAATTTTGTAATACTAAGCTGAGCCAATTGTAACATTGGCTCAACTATGTGACATACGATATGGAAACGTTTTTTATTTAGTTAGCGGATTACCTGTAATTTTAAGTTAGCAAGGCTTGAGAATAATTATTAACTAATCCAGACTTTTATAGCTTCTCACCCTGTCTTTCGGGTGCTGTGAGACACAGGTTGGTGGAATGCTTAGCTTCTCACAGCACTTCTGGTGTTCTAATGAGCATTATTAGGCGGACAAGGTAGCGCCATCTTATTTAATTTAGAGTAATTGTTTTCTAAAACATTGGAGAATAAACCTTTTTTTTTTTTTTTGAGACAGCACCTCAAGCTGTCACCCTGGATAGAGTGCTGTGGCATCACAGCTCACAGCAACCTCCAATTCCTGGGCTCAAGCGAGTCTCTTGCCTCTGCCTCCCAAGTAGCTGTGACTATAGGCACCCACCACAACGCCGGCCATTTTTTGGTTGCAGCTGTCATTGTTTGGTGGGCCCAGCTGGATTCGAACCCACCAGCTCAGGTGTACGTGGCTGGCGCCTTTGCCCACTGAGCCACAGGCACCGAGCCTAAACCTTTTTTTGTAATTCAGGAAGATGTTTAGAATTTTTTTTTTTTGAAGCATAGTCTCACTATGTCGCACATTGTGCGGTGGCATCAAAGCTCACAGCAACCTTGAACTCTTCGGCTTAAGTGATTCTCTTGCCTCAGCCTCCCTTGTGCCCACCACAGGTGCCCACCACAATGCCCAGCTGTTTTTGTTTATTTGTTCAGTAGGCTGGGGCTGAATTCAAACCCACCAGCCCCAGTTCATGTGGCCGGCACCCTAACCACTGAGCATGGGTGCTGAGTCAGAATTTTCTTAATATTACGTCATAATCTTCTTGCAATGGGTGCTTAACTCAGCAACTCATTTATCTGTGTTAAATGCATCTAGCAGTGACCTGGAACACAGGGAAACTTACCCTGGTACTGGAGACTGTGGAGAGCAAACATTTTAGTGCCAGTTTTCAATTCTGCTTTCATTTGATTTGAATACTTGATAGCTCTTCACACATCTTTTTCAGGTGTACGAGTTGTTCTCGTCTTTAAATTGAATTTTCAGGCTGGGCTCCATGGCTCATGCCTATAATCTCAGCACTCTGGGAGGCTGAGGTGGGTCTATTGTCTGAGCTCAGGAGTTTGAAACCAGCCTGAGCAAGAGCGACACCCCATCTCTACCAGAAAAGTAGAAAAGTTAGCTGGGTGTTGTGGCCTGCACCTGTAGTCTCAGCTGCTTAGGAGGCTGAGGAAAGAGGATCTCTTGAGCCTAAGAGTGAGAGGTTGCTGTGCACTATGACGCCACGGTACTCTACCCAGGGCACAGAGTGAGACTCTGTTTGAAAAAAAAAAAATGCATTTTCAATATAAAACTCTAGCTTGCGAAGCTAGGGAAATATGAAGCCATTACAGAGAATCCTGTGTTGTCTGTTACAAAGTGGCTGATCTGGATAAAGGCAAAGAATGCTGTACTTAAAAACTCATTTTATTGCTTTGCTCCCTACTGAATAGAATATTAATCTACAATATTTACAATTTTTAAAATTGAAGGATTTTTGAGCACTGTTACTTGAATGCTTCAAGCTGGGGGATTAAGCCAGGTTACCAAGGAAGCATATGAAGACAGTGGCTGTGCTAGGTGTGAAATCAGAACAGACCAGGTAGGGAAAAGATCAAATCAAGGGAGGAAATTGAGATGCTTCCTTCAGTCTGATGAAGGGGCTAATTCCTAGTAGATCACATGGCTATTTGTTTTTAATCCTAGTTTTTTTTTTTTTTTTTTTTTTTTACGTTAGATCAGTGCAAGATGGAAGTTAGAACAGATAATAAACAGGAGAGCAGAAAGCCAAACTGACATGGAGAAGAACTTGAGAAGGATTAGATAGCCGACCTGCAGGGCCTCCAATCTATGGGTTCTGATGACTCACACCGGGGCTCAAGGAAGACTTAGGTGAAGCCGCTGCAAAGTGTGAACGAGGGAATGCAGAGCTGCCTGACCCAGTGCCTACGTCATCTTAACACCTTTATAGGGCAAACAACATTAGAACTAGTATGTAAAGATGGAGAGCTGTGTCCTGCTGGGGACTGCGTGTTTGCACCTCCGCCACCCCCTGCACATCCACGTGCTGGAAACTTAATCTCCGGTGGGACGTTGGTATTAGGACGTGGGGCCTTTGGGAGGCGATTGGGTTAAGACGATGTTGTGAGGGTGGGGCTCCCAGGACAGGGTCAGTGTCTTTACAAGAAGAGGTCACAGCTTCCTCTCTGTCTGTGCTCTGGGTCATGTGAGGATACAGTGAGAAGAAGCTCCTGGATCTGCCAGCACCGTGGTCTCGGGCTTCCCAGCTCTCAGAAGTGTGAGAAGTCGGTGCCTAAGTCACTGGCTCTGTGTAGTCGGTCAAAGCACCCGAG
Source organism: Arctocebus calabarensis (assembly GCA_963573935.1). Taxonomy (NCBI): domain Eukaryota; kingdom Metazoa; phylum Chordata; class Mammalia; order Primates; family Lorisidae; genus Arctocebus; species Arctocebus calabarensis. The sequence continues at coordinate 19,917 of CAUYON010026242.1, read as the reverse complement.
ATAAGACTGGTCCCTCCAGAAACACCAAGCCTGCTGCACCCAGCGTGGGTGTCAAGCCCAATTCCACCAGCATCCTTGACTCACCTCACTTCTCTATGCAGATTTTTTTTCTCCAGGTTCCTCTAGGGATCAGAATAATACTGAATTATGAGGGCAGGAGCCTGTGACCGTGCCACACAGGGAAAGTAACCCATTTTGTAAGTCGATATCTTGACCTTGCCCTGAGTGGACAATGCTGTAACCGGCTTAGCTAACTAGCCACAGACCTACAGAGATGGTCTCAGTTGGCTGAGGGGAAGCAATAAATTATTGCTGTGTTGACCTTTGTAAACCTTTTAATTCTTTCCCATATGATACAGTTCTCAACAAATTGGGGAAATATGGCCTAGAGTCGAGGTGATTACACACCTGCAGGGCAGGCCCAGGCCCGCAGCACCAGGTTTATGCCCTGGCGACTGAACAGTTTTGTCACCTGTAGGGAGCACCGGGTGCTGGAGCATCAGGCCGTCCCCTGGCGTCAGCACGGAGGATGCTGGCCTTTGTAGCCTACTGTGGTGGGAGAGGGGGACATGGCCTCCTGCTGTCAGGGAAGGGACAGGGCTCCTAGTATGTCCTGGTCAAGGTCAACATGAGGAGGCCTAAGGGTTTCTGTCCACTCAAGTGGAAACCTAACTAGAACGTCTTGGGCCTTTATTGCTACCTGTTCACCTGTGGTTTCTGGGTCACAAAGAGGAATACAATTTGTAGAAAATTCACTCAGTCACTCCATATAATTGTTGGGCAACTACCACCATGTGCCGGTGGCATGGTACAACCATGGGTACAACCCAGCTGTTGGTCTGGAGGAGCCGGTGATTCATCTGAAGACACTGCCATGGGTACGCCAAATGCATCACTTGCCTGGGGCTGCGTCTCACAGTGCCACGGCCTGGGGGGCGGGGGTGGGGACACTGGAGCTTCCTTCTCATCCTTCTGCAGGCTTCAAGTCCAGGGTCAAGGTGTCAGCAGGTTTGGTTTCTCCCGAGCTTTTCTCTTGGGCTTCAAGTGACTGTGCTGTCACTCTGCCTGCCCTCCGTTATCTCTCTGCACGACCAGATTTCATCTTCTGAGAACACCAGTCAGGTGGGATTAGCGTCCCCCCTGAAGGCCTCCCCTTAACTCAGTTACCTCTTTAAAGGCCCTGTCTGCATTCTGATGGAGGGTTGGGGCTTCCACACATGAGTCTGGGGGAGGACACTGGTCAGCCCTCAGGATGACAGGAGGGTAAGTCAGATGAGTGTTCACGGAGGTGTGGACATCGGTTCTCAGTATCACCACAGTCTAAAGCAAGTATCACTGTGGGAAATCACAGTGGAAATTGGGTCTAGAGACATGATCTGTGTGGCCAGCATCATATTTTAAAAACTCTGAATCTGAATACTGTTACGGTGGAGCAAACACCTCTTCTTCACATTTATAAGAACTCTCGAGCCCTTCGATCAGTGATTTTCAACTGGTGTGCCAAGAAAATTTGTAAAGATCACTAATTAAATTATTTTCAAAAGAAGTTCAAAGCACTGTAAGTATATTCTTTTTTTGCTCTTTTTTTCTCAACAAAATTTAAGTGTGCCATGGAAGTTTAACTATAGGTCCAGGTTTGCTGTGAGATAGAAAGTTTGAGAAGCACTGCCGTACAGCCTACCAGGAATGAGTGAATTCTACGATTAGAACCTAATTACTGTTCGTCCATATATTTGTCTGTCCGTTCCTCTCTCTCCACTCATCCTCATTTAGTTCCTCCCCTCAGCCGACCAAGGGCAAGGTGTGGACTCACGATGCAGCCACACACCTATTCACAGCTGTTCCCTTAGCTACTTGAAAACTGAGCCAACAGTTCGAAACTTCTCCTTCAAGCCTGTAATTTCTTTTCTTTCTTTCTTTCTTTCTTTCTTTCTTTCTTTCTTTTTTTTTTTTTTTACAGTTTTTGGCTGGGGCTGGGTTTGAACCCACCACCTCTGGCATATGGGGCTGGCACCCTACTCCTTTGAGCCACAGGTGCTGCCTAGGCTTGTAATTTCTTTTGTTATTTTTTGAGACAGAGCCTCAAGCTATCACCCTGGATAGAGTGCCGTGGCATCACAGCTCACAGCAACCTCCAATTCCTGGGCTCAAGCGAGTCTCCTGCCTCCGCCTCCCAAGTAGCTGGGACTAGAGGCGCCCACCACAACGCCCAGCCATTTTTTAGTTGCAGCCATCATTGTTGTTTGGCAGGCCCGGGCTGGATTCGAACCCTCCAGCTCAGCTGTATGTGGCTCGTGCCTTAGCCCGTTGAGCCACAGGCGCCGAGCCCGCCTGTAATTTCTTAAAGAAGGCTTTCCCCTACTACTTCATCTGTGCCTTCTCCCTTCTCTTGTAATTTTAAATCATACATGACCGATGATAACTAAGACCTACCTCATGGGATCCATTAACCTTCAGCTCCTTTTTCCTTAGAAAATCCCAGTGAAAACAGCTGGGAGACAGAGTCTGGTTGGTTAGTTCATTTCTTAAAAACAGCTCATTGATCGTCACCATTTAAAATACGGATGAAGAAGGGTAAGTGGTCGGGATGTATTTAGATGCCTGAAATACTTAATAATTTTCTTGTTGCCTATTTTTCTGTGGTCATTTAGAAAATATCATTCTATTTATTTCAACCCCAAATAAATATAATGAAAATAAAGGGGTTTATGTAAGTTGTTAAAAAGTTGGAGAGTTTCAGTAGTAACCAGAACAAAAGCACATAAAGCAGATATGAGTTATCGCAGTTGGACATGTCTGTTTGACAGTGATTTCAAGGTGGGTGATATTCTTAGTTGGAAGAATGTGGGAAAGTGGACACATCTGAATGATTAATGGAAATTGGTACAACTTTCTGGAGGGCAGCCTGATAGTGGGTATCAAAGTTTAAAATCCCACTTCTAGGAACTTACGTCAAGTGCACCCAAACATATATACGAATCATCATCACAGCATTGGAAATGATTGGGAAAAAATAACTAGAGACTAAAAAAATTCATCAATGAAGTTTGGACCAAAATCTTTATTATGTATTCATATGCTGGGACTGCGTGTGGCCGTCACAAAGAATGAGTCCTGACTGCATTCACGGTCATGGAAAGATATTAAATAGCATATTGTTTAATTTTAAAAAGTATAGTTGGCCTGCTCAAATATTTTGGTTTTACTTATAGGCACAATTCATATGTGCAGGATGTTATGAAAGGTTGTGTGCTATGAATGTCCCTTTTAAGAAGCACGCAGTATTTCCTTAGAGGCCAATTAGGAATATGATACGTTCATTGAAGACAAGTTTATGGGCTGAATTATGTCCCCAAATTCATGTGCTGAAGTTACTAATCTCTAGTATCTCAGCTATGACTGTATTAAGAGATACAGTCTTTAGAGAGATAATTAAGATAAGGTGATTTGGGTGGGTCAATCTAATCTGCTGGGTTCCTTATGATAATGAAATTTGGCTGGATTCAGTGGCTCACATTAGAGTAATCCCAGCACTCTGGGAGGCTGAAGCGGCGGCTCACTTGAGCTCAGGAGTTTGAGACCAGCAAACTAAAGACAGGTTTTGCTCTGGAGTCCCAGCTACTTGGGAGGCTGAGGCAAGAAGATCGCTTGAGCCCAAGAGTTTGAGGTTGCCGTGAGCTATGATGCCACAGCATCCTACCCGGCGTAGGATGTGAGACTCTGTCTCAAAAAAAAAAATCAAAAATGAACTTTGGACACAGGCACGTACAGAGGGAAGTCTGCGTGAGAAATCTGGGAGAAACTGTAACAATGTGAGGAGAGGTCTCAGCCCTGCCGAGACCTGAGCATTGGACTTCTGGCGCCCAGCATTGTGAAGAAATAAATTTCTGCTGTTTAAACCACCGGGGCTGTGGGACGTTATTATGGAAGCCTCAGCAAATCAGCATAACAAGGAAACCTACCTCATCTGTACCACCTATCGAGAGACTTGCTTTTATTCCATAACATTTCAAAATTATTTAAAAACATTCTACATGAATGACCTTGAAAAATTTTATTAAGTTGCTTAAGTTGGTACAAAACATACCTAGTCTCAAAGCATTCCTTCCACTTCCCAAAATGCTAGAATTATAGGCAGGAGCCAATGCACCTGGCCTAAAAAACATATTTAGTTAAGTAACTTCACAATATAAGCCCAAATTTATTACAATATTACATGGGTCTTGTTCTTGCATCAAAGGCACAAACCTAACAGTAACACCAAAGCAATGAAATTATTTCAGTCCTGGATTGGGCTAGACTTAGCAAATAAATTTATATACATAGTTGTGAAATTCTTCAGTTTTAATTAGATAAAAGTATTGGATAGAAATATTTTAATTATGTCTGTTTATAAATTGAAGAACCTACCAGTTTCTTCCATATATTGTTTTTATGTAGTATGTGACTTTTCATAGGGGAAGGAAAAACACATAATCCAGAGAATTTTAAAAATGGAAAGAAGGTAAATTACTTTTAAATAGGTGGCCTTTTAAAACTTTTCTTCTGGGCAGTGCCTGTGGCTCAAAGGAGTAGGGTGCTGGTCCCATATACTGGAGGTGGCAGGTTCAAATCCAGCCCCGGCCCAAACTGCCAAAAAACAAACAAAAAAATCTTATCTCCTGCAGTTCACATAGGGATCTTTAGTTAATAATATCTACACATTTTAGATACAGCTTTCTGGGTTTTGGAATGTAAAGGCATATTTATAATTGAGGGGTTTAATTTTACGAAAGGTATGGTAGCAACTCGATAGTTATAAAGTTTGAAATTTTCTGGGAAAAAAAAATGTTACTTTTAGTTAACATGTGTTGGCTCTTGTGTATTTACAGGAAATGTTTTCATTTAAGACCATTGATACATTAATAGTTTCCAGGCACATTTTATGACAGTCCTTCAGTTTGTTCTCTTTTGAACAGCTAGGAAAGGATGTTTTTAAAGTAAGCCCTTAGATTTGCCTGGATCTCATTTATAAAGCAAGGGCCTTAACTACAGATGCCTCTGAAATCGAACTGTGCCCTGGAGTGGTGAATCCCCAGGGATGGCCGAGCTTCTGCCGCCCCTTCTCTCTACCCACATTCACATTTCTGGGTCTCGGGCGCTTTTCTGTTTTCTTTCTTGAACAGTAGAGAACGGAGGAAGCTCTGGGCTGTCCTTCCACAGCTTCCCGTTTTGTGCACGGGCAGCCTGGGATTTTGCTTTCATAGTTCCTTGGGAGCTGCTAAAGCATAAATCAGTTGTCACAGAACCATTTTCAAGCGCTGTGCTTGTTCCGACACTGGATTTCGACAGATTTTTTTTTTTTTTCTTTAAGGTAGGCATTGTGAGCCCTCTAAGATTTAAGGGGATCTGATCAGATGGGGACAGTACGAGGGTGTTGTCCCACGCAGGTGGGGGGCTGCAGGCTTCTCCTTCTGTTGGCGTTGGTGGTGTCGCTGAAGCCCATAGTGGCCAGGTGGCCCCCGTCAGGTGTGGGTGCCCCATCTTTTGAGGAGAGGATCCTCAGGTCACAGGTCTCCTGATCTCTCTGAACTCCGGGAGCTTACTGGGTCCTTGGTGAAACCCGATTCCCTGGTTTCAGAACCTTTCAGGGAGCCCTGAGGTGACTGCTGCTAACTCCAAGGAAGGGAGAGGCCAGCGGTTTCGCCAGCTGAGATGAGGGTAGGGCCCTGAAGCCTCTACCTCAGTGGTTCTCACCTTCCTAATGCCGCGGCCCTTTAATACGGTTCCGTGGGTCGCGACCCACAGCTTGAGAAACACAGCTCTAGACGCTACTCTGGGGAAGTTGGCCAGAGACACAAGGCGACAGAGCCCTTTCCCCTGCATGGTAACCGAGTTTCCGTATTCGCCCTATGTATATAAACTACATATCCTGGGATAGTCCGTCTTCCAAAAGCACAAAAGCATGGACAGAAAGGGTAGGGGAGAGAGAGAATTGTTTTTAGCTGTGAAAGAACATTTATGCCATTACTATTTCAACCTGCATAGAGAGTAAGTTTTACACATTTTTCCATAAATAGCATTCTCTGGCAGTATAGATTTTGGCTCAGAGAAATTGGGATTAGTGAGATTAAATGAAAGAAGATGAATGTGCCGAGGATGGCAGGGTTTCTCCAAAGACACCTGTCCCCAGCCTGCCGTAATAACTCCGTGGCCTGGCACAGCCTTTATTTGAATACTTTGGTCAGACTGGTGACCTTTTGTGGCCTTTGTGGTATAGAACAAAGGCACAATTAATATTTTTCTGAATAGCCCTTGACATTCTGTTGTCTCATATAGCTTATTAGCAAGCTGCGGGAGATCCCTGGACATAATACTGTTTGAAACTAAGAACATTTTTTTTTTTTTTTGCAGTTTTTGGATGGGGCTGGGTTTGAACCCACGACCTCCAGCACATGGGGCCGGTGCCCTACTTCTTTGAGCCACAGGCGCCGCCCAAACTAAGGACTTTCGATGTTCCTTTTCTGTGTGCCCCATCACAGCATTTCCCTAGGAAATCGATATGTTGTCTAAGTGTACACTTCAGGTAAACCATTTCATATCATCACAGGAGATTTACTTATTCTTCCAGGAGTCTTTTACGACATGTTTTTCTTTCATTTCTGGTTCGAATACCACCATTTCTTATGTGTGCATAGTGTGTGCATGTGTCTGCCTCTGAAATGTGTTGTACAATGTATGAATTTAAATGACTTTTTTCTTTTTTTGGAGACAGTCTCACCCGTGGCAGAGTGCCCTGGCATCTCAGCTCACAGCCCATTGACTTTACCCACTTTACAAATCGCCAGCTTCACTGCCTCAGTCTTAATTCAAGCCACTGCGGTCTTTTGCAATCTCTGCTCCCCTAATTTGTCTCCCTGCACATGGTATTGTCTTTTCCCAGAACATCCTTCCTCATGAAGGCAGAGAGAGTTTTCCAAAATGTACATCTGAGCATTTCATGGCAGTCCCTCTTGGGCTTCCCCCGGGCCGCCCTTGGTTTTTAAAGTCAGGTTCTCAGCACAGCGCTCAGGGCTCCTTGGTCTGGCCTTTGCTTTGCTCTGGAACGAGGGAACAATTCACAAGTTATATGGTAATATGGATTATGTTAAAAATATTTTGAAAAAGAAAATTTCCAGTACATGCATAGCCCATCATCAATGGATCTACCAAGAACTTGGGGATGATGGAACTTTGTGTTTATGGGCTGAATCTGTTTCTGACATTTGCGGAACATCTGAACAGCATTTAGAGGCCTACGGATGCAAGTTTGGACAGTTTCTTCTGCATGAGGAGATTGGTAATTTAGAAACGGTGACTTTTAATTATGGAAAGTTTGCCTGTGCGAAGCACTCTTATTTCCTGAGCAGTAAGATGATAACAAATCTATACCACCTCTGAGAGTGTTTGTGGAACACAACTAATAAAAATATTGGGCTATGCTATAGGGTATAATATGCCTCGCAAATAAAAGTCTTTTCTCTTAATAATGTGTTATGACTTATGAGTCCTTTGGGACTATTTTTAATCCCCAAGGTTAGCTTCTATGTAATTTAGGGAAAAAAATATATTGTGGTGATATTTTCCACTTCTCAGTGTATGTAATGTGATACAGAATGGCAAAGTAAAACCATGAAATTGGAAAGACAATCAGCTAAAATTTAGCATTTATGAAGATCATTTTGCTTTCACAGCTCTTTCCAAACCTCAGCCAATTAATTTGTAAACAACTCAGAGGAAGGTGGTGATTATCTCTCTTACAGGTGGGAAGAAACTGGAGTCAGTTGTTAGATGATTGCCCAAGGCCATAGAGAAGGGGATGCTTTGTGCTTGGCCCAGAACCAGGGGCTTCTGGTGACTACTTCAGTGCTTCATGCTCTTCTTTGAATGGTGACTTTGGTTGTTATGGAGCAGATCTGTCATTTGGTCTTCAACGGCTAGAAAATTGAAGATTCTGTGACACACATGGACTCCATGGGTCCTCCCCTAAAACACTGTTCATGGAACCTAATATTTTCAGGAACAATTTTTAGGGAGAACCACAGGCAGTGAAGTGAAGATGTGAAAACTTGATGTATCAGGAAATTCTTCTGCTCCAGCATTTGGATGAGTGATGACTGATGGCGTGAGTGGCTTTCAGTGATGAAATTTAAGCATTTATTGCTGACTGTTAATTGGGAACATCCTTGCCTTACCAAGTGCCTGGCGATGAATTGAGAACTTCTAGAGAGTAGAGATAAGAGTGTGATTCCTTTGTACTGGCAAGCTGAGACTACAGGGGAGACAGATTGTTCATAATGCTCTTTGAAAAGGAAATGTCAGAGGTCTTAGGTTGCTTGCATTCTTTGATTTATATTTCTCTAAAGTTGACATAAATGGGGCCATATTTTTAAAGCACTAGGATCTTGCCTTTTAAAAGATCCTTGTCTTGAAATCAAATCGATTTGAATGTGAACTAAACTCTTGTAATACAATCACTTCTGAATTGATCTGTGCAGATTTGGCCTTCTAAATAAGTGACTTTTTAAAAGCAGAGGATTTCTGTGAACTTGTTGTAAAAGGCAGACGTGCTGCTAATACACAGTAGAATAGAAGGCAGCAGGGCCTGGGAGGAATGCGATCTCCAGGTTGCAATATAAATTCTTTTAATTAATACTGTGTGATCACAAATCAAAGCAAAGCAAATTTGCTTTGGTTAGTTTTACAAAAAAATTGCATCACTTTTATACTGAGAATTTTAATTTAGCCAAGTCACAGACAGCTTCAAGGCAATTCTAAGGCAGTTCATGCGGATCTGTCTTGTTGTTTTGGTATTTGCATGACATTTCACTGCATAGATTCACCATAGCTTATTTATTCATTGTCCCATTAATGCATGAATTGGCTTCTTTTATTTTGTTTATTTTGTCAAAGACTGTGCGAAGAACAGTCTTTGTAATATGTGTTTATGTATTTATATTACATATTTAGGTCATATTTCTAAAAATGAGGTGACTTTTAGGTATATTTTAATTGCTTGGATTACTGAAATTATCCTACAAAAAGACTGTACCACTTTGTATGCCTATGAACAGTATATTAGGTTGCTCACACCCTGACACCCTAGATTTTCCTGGGTATTGCTGAACTTTCTCATTTATCTAATCTGTTAGATGAAACAAAACTATCTCTGTTTTTATTTGTATTTATTGAATTGTGGGTGTGTGTTAGGCAAACAGTGTTGTTTTTGGAAAGAAATGAAAATCAGGTATTTAACTTACTCCAGCTCTGGGACTGAGAACTTCCTCAGAATCCTTGTTTGTTGTAAAGGTCCCAGTAACTTGTAGGGTGATAGCTGGATTTATCCAATCTCAATATTTGGGGGAAAAGACTAAAAAGCAAGTGCAAGCAAGTTCAACTTTATTAAGACTCTTGATTATTAGACAAACATTTGCTTCTGAGAACTGGAATTGGTGGGAAAATATTTATTGATTTATTTTGAGACAGAGTCTCATTCCGTCATCCTGGGTGGGGTGCTATAGCTCACAGCAACCTCCAACTCTTGGGCTCAACCAATCCTCTTGCCTCAGCCTTTTGAGTATCTGGGGCTACAGGCACCTGCCACAATGCCCAGCTAGTTGTTTTGTTTTGTTTTGTTTTCTATTTTTAGTAAAGACAGGGTCTCATTCTTGCTCAGGATGGTCTTAAACTCCTGATCTTAAGCAATCCTGAGCTCAGCCTCCCAAAGTGCTAAGATTATAGGTGTGAGCCAGTGCTTCTGGCAGTGGAAAAGTTTTAAACAAAGCCCAGGAAAGAAATTAATCTCAAAGAATATGAGACTAAGATTTTAGGAGAAGAATGACTATTATTTAATGGAAAATAATTTTACCCCCCTGCCTGTTTCAGGTGATGAATCATCAATTGGAATGGCATTTTGATTGTTATAGCTAGGAGTGGTTATGGGTTTAGTCAATTAATTCTTAGTCTGAATAGCCCACAGATATTTGGCCTGTAGACCTTTTTTTTCTTTTTGCAGTTTTTTGCCAGGGCTTGGTTTGAACCCACCACCTCCAGTATATGGGGCCAGGGCCCTACACCTTTGAGCCATAGGCGCCATCCTGGCCTGCAGCCTTTTGAAGAAAATGACCCTTTATATATGTAACTCTTGAAAGGAAGGATCATCTTGGTGCAAATATGAATTCTGATAACAAGCCTGTCTTTAGGCCTTTCATTGTAATTCATTCATTCTTTCTCTTCATCAATCAAATTCTACTTATTCTTTATCTTTATAGAAAGTTTTAGGTCTTACCTTATGTTGATCAAAAAAGAGGGGAGAGAGAGAAAAAAGTCAAGACATAGAAGCAACCTCTTTTTAGCTTACAGGAGAATATAAAAATTTTTTAATATATTTTTTTGTTTTTCAATTAAAACAAAAAAATTCAGGGAGCTACATGCCACTTCATGTTCCTCCCTGCTCTGAGTATTGCCCTAAATAGATTAATATGGTTCCTGCCTAGAGTCAAGAGGGACTTCCTATTATGGGGAAAAGATAAACAGAAGATGCCCACCACCTCTACTGCCACTGCAAACATCTACAATCCTCAAAACAAGAGAATGCTTATAAACTCTGAGCCCAGTTTGGAGAGCTGCTAAGAATTCACATGGCTGCATTGACCTGGATTAGGGGCAAAAAAGTGTATACTCTTTGCCCTCTAGCTACCTCCTGTGAGCCAAACCGCTGTAGTGTGGCATATCTCGGGACCAAAGCCCATACTGGAGGGTGCTCTGCCCTGGGGCCATTGCCCACTACACCTCTGTAGCACTTGGGCTCCCTCTTCATTCTGCCCAGCCACACAGGTGGCTAAATGCCACAATGCCAGCTGCACAGAACTTGAGCCCAGTATGAGCTATGACTCTGGTCCCACACAGCAGGGAAACCAACCTCTGCCAGCACACTTCCAACAGAGGAAAAGTCTAGTACCAAGAAGAAAACTGCTCTTAAGCCAGCCATACCACTGCATGGTGTCCCCAAGCAGGAGAGACTCCTGAGTCTCAACTCACGCAGCTCCTTTTTGAGTCATATTATAGTCAAATTGTCAAGAGGCAAAGACAAAGAATTCTAAAAGCTGCATGGGGAGGCATGGTGCCTGTGGCTTGAGGAGTAGGGCCAGCCCCATGTTCTGGAGGTGGTGGGTTCAAACCTGGCCCCTGGCAAAAAAGAAAGCTGCACAGGGGATGTGGAGGTGGGGGGTGTGGGGGGGAAGCATCAAATTATATATAAGGGAATCCCCATTAGACTAACAGCACATTTCTCAGCAGAAACCTTATAAGCAGAGAGAGAGGGATAATAGTTTGAAAGCACTGGAAAAAAAGAACTGTCAGATGAGAATATTATATGCAGCAAAGCTATTCTTCAAAAATTAAGGAGAAATAAAAGATTTTGCAGAAATGCAAAAACTAAGGGAATTTATCACTACTAGATAAGCCTTACAAAATATACTCAGGGGAGTTTTACTTCTAGAAATAAAAAGACAATAATCACTAGCATGAAAGCATGCAAGAGTATAAAACTCCATGGTAGAGTCAATACACAAAGGGAAAAGAAAAATGTAAAATATTACCACCACAGAAAGCCACCCAACCAGAAGGATAAGCAATAAGAGAGGAAACAAGGAGCAAATATATAAAAAACAACTAGCACGTCTTCACCTATCAATTATAACTTTGAATGTAAATGGACTAAATTCCCCATTTAAAAGATATAGACTGGCTGAGTGGCTAGAAACAAGACCCAATTATATGCTGTTTACAAGAAACACCTTATTTGTAAAGATGCACATAAACTAAGAGTGAATGGATGGAAAAAGATCTACTATGCAGACGGAAATAGAACGTAAGCCAGGAGTAGCTACATTTTTATCAAACAAAACAGACTTCAAGGTAAAAATCTGTAAAAAGAGACAATGAAAGATAAGACATTATGTAATAATAAAGAGATCAATTCATTAAGAGACTATAATAATCATAAATACATATGCACCCAATACTAGAGCAGCCAGATAGATAAAGCAAATATTTTTGAATCTAAAGGGAGAGATAGGTCTTAACACAATAAAGGTGGGGACGTCTCAGCCTATATTTTATTTTGTTAATTTTTTCAAAAAACTTTTTGTTATGAGCAGTGCCTGTGGCTCAGTGGGTAGGGCACTGGCCCCATATACTAGCCCCAGCCAGCTAAAACAACGATGACAACTACAACAAAAAAGGAGCTGGGCATTGTGGTGGGCGCCTGTAGTCCCAGCTACTCGGGAGGCTGAGGCAAGAGAATCGCCTAAGCCCAGGAGGTAGAGGTTGCTGTGAGCTGTGATGCCACAGCTCTACCCAGAGCAACATAGTGAGATTCTGTCTGAAAACAAACAAACAAACAACTTTTTGTTACAATTGAAAATCATGTATAACTTTAGACTCCCCCCAAACTTATCTACTGATAGCCTACTGTTGCTAGGAAACCTGACTGACAACACAAACAGTTGATTAAGAAGTACTTTATATGTTCTATGTGTTATATGTACTGGACCAATTATTTTCTCCTCACTCTGTAACTTAACTCATGGCTACCACAAATTGTTTTCCCTTTCAATTATTATACTTTTTTATTTCAAAAAATCACATAAATAAAATCACACAGTATTTAACATTTTGGGATTAGCTTTTTGCACTTAGCACAGTTCTCTGGCAACTCGTCCAAGTTGCTGTGTGTGTCAATAGTGTGTTCCTCTTTGCGGCCGAGAGTAGTTCTCTGATGTGGATGTGATGGGATTTGATTTGTTTAACCATTCATTCACCGAAGGACATCTTGGTTGTTTTTGGTTTGGGCTACAAGTATTGCAAACAAAGCTGCTACAAAGATTTCTATAGAGGTTTTTATGTGAACATAAGTTTCTCTTTCTCTGGGATAACATATGCCTCAAAGTGCACTTGTCAGTCATGATAATTGCATGGTTAGTTGTTTTGAGAAACTGCCAAACAGGCTTTTCACCAGGATGGCAGTAAAGGCAGAGGAGGAAGGCCCTGTCTCTCTCCAAGCCAAACGCAAGGAAAGGCTCTGAGGGCCAAACCAGGCCACAGCCAGCCATGCCCACACACACACACACAGCACCTGTGTGTCACTCAATGGCAGCTGACAGAGATACCGTGGCTCTAAAAGTGGCCCTGGTTCTGTGGAGGAGCACTCCAGGAAGAATGGGCTGGACCACTAAGTATTGTCAAGTTCCCGGCTACTCGACTGTCCATGATGAAGATGGAGGACATCAACACACCTGGGCTCACGGTGGGTGTCAAAGGTGAGAAGCCCTCGACCCAAAGGCTGTGAAGAAGCTCCACGAAGCCTCCAGGGCTGAGGTCAACTCACTGATCAGGCTAATGGGGAGGAGAAGGCCTGGGCTCTCCTGCTTCTGACTATGATGCTTTGGATGTTGCCAATAAAATTGGAATCATCTGAACTCAGTCCAGCTGGCAAAGTCTAAATATGCAGGTTTATTCAACATAAAAGAAAAAGAGAAGAAAATGAAGCTACCAAAGTGTTTTCTGGTTTATATTCCCATTAGGTAACACATGAGCTGTCCAGTTTCCCTAAGTTCTCACCAGTATACTAGGTGGTGTTACTATTTTTTATTTTAGCCATGCTAATAGAAGTATAGGGATACCTCATTAGGGTTTTAATTTGCATGTTGCAAATGGATAATGAAGTTGAACATCTTTTAATGGGCTTATTTACTATCTGTATATCCTCTTTGGTGAACTCTCTTAATGTCTTTGCCCATTTTTTAGTTGGATTTTTTTCTTACTGTTTTGTTTTAGTTTCAAAAGATGTTTTAAAAATATGATCTAGGCACTAGTCCTTTGTCACATACACAATCTGTGAATACTTGCTCCCAATCTCTCCTATTCTCAGTGGAGTATTTGGATACCCAAAGTTTTCATTTTTGGTGAAGACTAGTTTATCCATTTTTTAAAATTATTCTTTTGCCGCTAAATCTGCCAACTTTTTACCTAGCCTGAGATCCCAAAGGTTTTCACTTATGTTTTTCCTAAACACAAACCTTAAATTTTATAGTTTTAAGTTTTATATTTGAGCTTGTGATTCATTCTGAGTTAATTTTTATAAGGTTTGACATCAATGTTCACTTTTTTTGGTTATAGATGTCAAATTATTCTAATATTATTTATTGAAAAGTTACCAACTGATTTTTGACAAAGGTACAAAGTAGACTCAGTGGAGAAAGGATGATGTTTCAGCAAGTGATGCTGGAGTAACCAACTGTCCATATGCAGAAATATGGGCTGTAACCAAGCTTCATACCTTACATGGAAATTCAGCTCAAATGAACTATATAGATCTACATGTGAAACCCCAAACCAGAGAACTTCTGGAAAGAAAAAATGAGAAAAATCTTTGTGAAAATGAGGTCAGGAGTAGATCTCTTAGCTATGACACCAAAAGTACTACCCATAAAAAGAAATGCTACCCCACGCCCATGGGGTGATGGCGATTGTGCGAGCACCCGGCGTTTTGGTCAGGTTTATACATATCCCTCCAGCATGTCCTTGAGGCCCTAGCCACCGTGCCTCCCACCTCTGATGTTACTCCGTGTCTTCGCCTCTCTCCCCACCTCCCGCCTCTCCCTCTGCTCTTTCTGCCTCGTGCAGACTCTGGAGTTGCACGGAGGGCTGGAAGGCAGTCCTTACCCAGAGCTCTCATGGGCAAAGTGTCTGTCCTGACTATACATCGCGTGCCAAATGCCTGTGACAGTCTTGCTTCTGATATAAATGTCAAGCATGAAGATGATAAAGAGAAAGTTGTTTGCATTGATCTTGTAATATCTTTTTTACTCAGGGAGAAGCGGTGGCCTATGGCATTTGAGAGTGGACACGCTACTCGGAGCTGGGCCGTATCAGTTGCGGGGCCCTGGATGAGTCACCAAACAGCTATAAAGCAGGGACCATAATGGTGTCTGCTCCGTGGCACTACTGAGCTGAGGGGCCCCTCCCTGCGGTGCAGGTGCACAGATGCCGGCCCTCCTCACTGTGGGCCACCAAAACGGCGGCAGAGATGGTGTGGACTACACATGTCACACTGGTCAGGCGTTGGACCACTTCCTGAGAGGGGTTCCCTGTGATGTTGAGTGAGACTGCCATCCCGGCAGAGAAGCGTCATCCTGGGAGTGGGGGTGGGGCGTCACTCCCAGAGCAGCCAAGTGTCCCCCAGGACCCCTGGCAGGGCAGCTTCAGGGACGGCTCTGGCCTGATGAGGACTGCAAGCCTCAGCGGCCCAGAGCTGCTTGTTCCTGTACACTTTCATGTGTGTGAGATCGTGTGACTGCCTGTGAGTGTGTGAGAGAGAATCCATGTGAGTGGGTGAGAGTGTGTGATTGCGCGTGGAAGTGTGTGAGACAGTGTGAGTGTGTGATTGTGTGACTGCCTGTGAGTGTATGAGTGTGTGAGACTATGTGTCTGTGTATGCATGAGTGTGAGAGTGTGTCAGTGTGAGTCTGAGAGAGTGCGTGTGAACAGACCTCAGTAGGGGGTGGGCAGGAGGGTCCTTCACCTGTGCCCAGTGAACTAAGCAAGGGCATCTCCATAAATACCGTGTAAGGTGGAAATGCCCTTGTTTAGGGACCCAAGCCTCGGTTTTCCGTAGACTCCTACATGGCAGTATTTAGACCGCAGAGAATTACCTGCCAGGGACAAACATGGCCAAACTTAATTCTAGTGTTCGACATGTCCACACAGGGCTTCGGGCACCTGCGTTCCGCCTGGTTGGCGAGCCTGCCCAGCGCACAGCCTGTCGCCATTTCCCAGGAGACCGAGGGCAGCAGGGGATATTTAGGGGAGTGTTGCCTGTGGGGATGGGCTCTTTCCACAACTAGCAGAGGACGTTTCTGGTTTGATTAGACATTCCCAGCCTGCGTCCGTTACAGGAAGGGTATGTGTCCGTCTGAGCACCGTTTTCCTACAGTGGCATTTTGAATCTTTTTTCATCTGAGCCGAGGATGCCTGTGCACACCCTCCCTTCAAAACCAAATCACAACTAACCCCAAGCCACTGGCGGCAAACTGGAGGAAGGAGATTTGATCAACAAAATTGTGGGCTGGGGATTTAGCTACAGATGACGTAAGGAAACAGGGCAAGGGGGCTGGGCAGACAGTGGTGCTCTTGCAGCTCAGGAGGGCAGGAGGGTGATGGCAGAAGGGGCGTCTGGCTCTGTGACTGCAAAAGGACATTGATTGCCCTTTCTCAGGAAAACATTTTTATAGCGAAACTTCTAAAAAATTTCCACTTACTACAACTTCAAAAATCACAAAACACTTAGAAATAAATTTAACAAAAGGCAAGTAGGGCCTCTCCTGTGAAAACTACAAACCACTGCAGCAAGACATTAAAGGTGACCTAAATAAATGCAGAGGCTACGTGTGTGGGTCACAAGCTTGCTTTTATTCCCCAACACAATTTTCCCCCAAGTTGATCTGCAGAGTCAATGTGAGCACAATCAAAATTCTACAAGGATTTCTGTGTGTGTGTGTGTGTGTGAAAATGGATATGCTGATTATACAATGAATATAGAAAAGCTCAGGCCCTTGAAAGGCCAAGACCATCTGGAAGAAGTATTTCATATAACTTGAAATACGGATGACGGACCTGCTGTTCCGCGCATATTTAGTGTAACGATTTCGGTTCATTTGGGGAAACAGTTAAAATACTGGTAGGCCTGGGCCGGTTTACTTTTTGTGTTTACTTTCTGTGTGTATTTCAGCGTGGTTAATTCCGAAAGCGAATGCAGCTGGTTCTGTTCTCTCCACGAATCGGAAGTCACAAGGGTGGGGAGGGAGAAAGCCGGTTACCTCCCGCCTGCTTCTGGCCGAGTCTAAGTGCATAGGAGATACTTAGCTCTTGCATATACAACTCTCTAACTTTACTAACAAAATCTCTGTGTAAATCTTAAAAGGTGGTTTATATTTATAACTGCTTCCTAATGTTTTCCCCCCTTTGGTCGTCTCTTTATACATGTTAACCATGAGATTTAGAAAACTGGGGCTGTTTAGGGAATGTTAGAGGGTATTGGATTAAAGCCAGGATGTGTTAAACTTCTAAATGTAAATATCTACTAACATCCCCGGTGAGTGGGAGTGCAGCTAGCATTTGTATTTACCATCGCTTCCCGTAAATTCACATTAGCTGGGTTGCGAAGTTAATCTGGATACAAAACTTGAATGGAGCTGTCTTCCCATGCACAGCCTGTGAGTGGATATGAACGGTGATGACAGCTGCTAGAAAAACAAAACTGAGGAGAGGAAAAAGGATAGCACAGCTCCCATCCTGACCTCAGTCGGCTAATTGGAAGACCCGTCTCCACGTCCAGGCGGCTTGCTCCGGGCTCAAATGGCAGACAGATGCTCTAAAGTCCTTTGGCTCAGGTACCTTAGAATTGTGGAGCCAGCCAAGGACAGATTTGATTTGCAGCCCACGTCTCCACCTTGCTGTGGTAGCGCAGTGCTGGGAGGCGTTCCCGCTTTGCCCCAATCTTTCAGAAGGCTTCTGTCAGAGCCCCCACTCCCAAGTGCTTGCCAGTTTCCAGAACCACCTCCATATTTTACTAACAGTCCTCCAAGGACCAAATTCCAGAAGAATTATGGGAAAGAAGCAGGGCCAGAGAATGGAGGACAGAGTCTTTGTGAAGGTCAGGAGAAGCTGAGCTACACGGCTATTTGGGGCAGAAAATGAACAATCCTTCACTGGGGTTCTATATAGTTCTGGGAAGACCATGCCTGCCTCTCCCCAACACATTTTTATATGGGTAGGTTACATTAAAATGAACAGTGAGGGCGAGACCGAAGAGAAAGGGGTCACGTGTGCACGCCACAGCCTACACTTGGGAGACATGAAGGTGGTTTTCAGTGACAGCTAAAATTTCCAAACCCATCGTGTATTAGCACACGTGAGACTCGAAACTTGTCACTTAACAAATGTCTCGGATAAGCAGCAGGCCTTGTCCACGCCATCCCTAATATGTGGTGGCTCACATTGATGGTTAGGCTTGTGGGAAGCTGCCTACCCCAGTAGGGGCACAGCCTTCATGTCTGGAGTTCCTGGCCCGCCTGGGCACCACGGCGCTCTGCACTCAGGAAGCAGCTTCAGGGGCTGCTGTTGAACCTCTGTGGAGTTATTTCTTTAAGTCACAGCGACACAGCCCCAAACATTCTTTGTGAATCTGGCTTTAAAACCTAGGCTTTTTATTCACAGAAATACTTTTGAAATTATAAGAGATAACCTGCATCTTTCGTTGTCCTCCTTATCACATTAGCTGGGTTGTGAAGTTAACCAGTTATTCCCTCTAGAGCTGCTCCATCAAAACAGTAGCATTTAAGCTACGGCACATTTACAAACTCAAATGTGCTGTGATTATAAAGTGCACACAGATAGACTGCAAAGAGGTAGTGTAGAAAATATAAAATATCCCAATTTTTATATTGATTACATATTGAAATCTGGATACATTGGATTAAAAAATACATTAAAATTAATGTAAACTTTTCTTTTTACTTTTCAAAATGTGGCTACTAGAATTTTAAAATTACCTAGTGGCTCACATTATATTTCCATGGATAATACTGTTCTAGATTCTTTTTTATTTTTTTTATTTTTTATTTTATATTTTTTGAGACAGAGCCTCAAGCTGTCACCCTGGATAGAGTGCTGTGGCATCACAGCTCACAGCAACCTCCAGTTCCTGGGCTCAAGCGAGTCTTCTGCCTCTGCTCCCAAGTAACTGGGATTACAGGCACCCGCCACAATGCCCGGCCATTTTTTGGTTGCAGCCGTCATTGTTGTTTGGCGGGTCCGGGCTGGATTCGAACCTGCCAGCTCAGGTGTACGTGGCTGGCGCCTTAGCCCATTGAGCCACAGGCGCCGAGCCGCTGTTCTAGATTCTTAATGCTATAAATATGTAAAAAGAAAGCTGATCAAGAGTTCAGGGGTGTTTACAGATACTGATTCAACATATTTATCTTATTTAAACAATTAAATATTTATTCAGAGCTACTATGACCAACCCTTTGCCAGCTGTGCAGGGGTGCACAGTCTCAGTGGATAGAGAGACACGCTAATGAGATGCATTAGTGTCTGGTTGTTTTTCCATCTCAGACTGGAAATGAAGGGTCATTTTTATGTCTGTAGTATGAATGAAAGTCATCAGGACTCAGATGAACAAGGGGAGATTTAGGAAAAGAGACAAGACTGTGGGGCTGCAGAATCTGGAGCAAGAACAAATATTGGTGATCAAAGATTCCAAAGCCTTTATGTTACACAGTGGGGAGGGGGGAGGGTTGCACAGAATTAGGATGAGTTTCCAACACAGCACTCTACTGAAGTCACCAACCTGTGTCCACCCGTTATCCTGCCTCCCAGCTGAGGTGGGCATGGGGCAGCTCCATCCGAAGAGAAGCGCCGACTCAGATATAGAAGAAATCATTTCTTCTAACCAGGTGTCCTCAAATTACGGGCCGTGGGCCACATACGTTGGTGTGAATTGTATTTGTTCCCATTTTGTTTTTTACTTCAAAATAAGATATGTGCAGTGTGCATAGGAATTTGGTCATAGTTTTTTTTTTTTTTAAACTATAGTCTGGCCCTCCAATGGTCTGAGGGACAGTGAATTGGTCGCCTGTTTAAAAAGTTTGAGGACGCCTGTACTGTGCCTGAAGTTCACCTTGTGCTTTGGACGGTGGCTTACTCCATCCCACCCGAGCCCTCATCTCTGCTAGTCTGGCATTTTTAGTTACACACCTGCTCTGTGCTTCAGCTGACCGAATTTCCTAATGGTGACATCTAGTCATGCTCCCTCCTAGGCCCATGTTCCACTGT
>CAUYON010026241.1:0-64054 GCA_963573935.1 Arctocebus calabarensis | reverse complement strand
GGGTAGAGTGCCGTGGCGTCACACTGCTCACAGCAACCTCCAGCTCTTGGGCTTAAGCGATTCTCTTGCCTCAGCCTCCCTAGTAACTGGGACTACAGGCGCCCGCCACAGCGCCCGGCTATTTTTTTGTTTTTGCAGTTCGGCCGAGACGGGGCTTGAACCCGCCACCTTCGGTATATGGGGCCAGCGCCCTACTCGCTGAGCCACAGGAGCCGCCCAACATCAAGAGCTTTTAAGCTAATAGTCAATATTATTTGTCATGGTGAAATATTGTGTTTAATTTAAAATCAGAAATAAGCCAAATTATCTAACTGTTACCATTACATTTGAAATGCATTTTATTAATTGGAAATTAGAAATAGAAAAGTAAAAATAAATAATACTAACTCTGTAAGTTGACTAGCCAAGGGCCAGTAACAAACTGGTCAACATACAGAGATGGCCAACATAAAGAACTCTGGACTGACAAATACATGTGGTGCATGTCAGGTCTACGTACTTTAGGACAAGTTAAGGAAGTGATCAGTGCAGGGCAGGTTCAACTATGGAGGTTCTACTGTATAATGAATCTCATGTACTCATCACCGATCTTCAGCAATAACCGATTCCTGGTCAATCTGAGTTCATCACTCTCCCCACCAACTTTCCCAACTCTTGTATTAAACTGTAGCAAATCCAGACTTTTTCTTTTTTTCTTTTTTGAGACAGCATCTTACTACATCACCCTCAGTAGAGTGCCACCGTGGAGTCACAGCTCACAGCAACCTCAAACTCTTGGGCTTAAGCAATTCTCCCATCTCAGCATCCCAAATAGCTGGGACTATAGGCGCCTACCACAACGCCTGGCTATTTTTTTGTTGTAGCTGTCATTGTTGTTTAGCAGGCCCAGGCCAGGTTTGAACCTGCCAGCCCCAGTGTACATGGCCGGCTCTCTAACCGCTGAGCTGTAGGAACTAAGCCAAATCCAGACATCTTATTTCATTCATATGCTTCTGTGAAAGATAAATACTCTTTTCTAAAAGAACAAAACCATAGCACCATTTCATACTTAACCCTCTCTAATAATTTCTTAATATAAATAAATATAATCATACATGCCATCTGTTTTATACTTTATAGAAATGATTTCTAGTTTTCTTGAATGCCAGGTTTCTAGAGGAGAAATAAGATATTTTTCAGCATGATTCTGACATTTTCTTCTTAGCATGCCAACAACACCTAAGGCTGCCATACTTGTTAAGGCTCAGCAAGGCCAGAGCGGGTCACTTCTCAGCCCAGTATGCTCCTAGCATCTCCAGCCACTGAGCTCCTTCTAGGAAGAAATAGGAGGTGGCTCTCGCAAGAGAAGAGAAGGCACAGCCTTGTGGATTTTGATAAAGAAAAGAAAGTCTTCAAATCCAACTAGTAACAAGTCAGCTACAGTAAGAAAAATCAGGTAGGATAAACTGGCTGATATTGCAAAAAGTCAACAACACTTCGCTTGTAGTAGTTGTTAAGTTGAGAAATTCAACATGCAGGGCCCAGAAGTCAGGAAAGATGAGTAACTTTGTCTCTCGTGTCTCGCTGAATTCTGAGTTTCTAAAGCAAAACCTTAACAGTGTTTGTGCCCTTGATACCATTATGCCTCAATATTTGACCAACACAAAAAGCACACAACTCTTTTCTCCTGTTGGACATTGCTACGGGTATCACTAATTTTTAGAAACACTGTTTTTAACTGTTTAGGGGGTGCTGCTGAACAAAATAAGGGCTCCTTGCACTGTAGTGGCCAGGGGGCAAAAAATAAATAGCAGGCATGTGACGTGAGCACGTTATGTGGACTGTTAATAAATAACGGGTGTTATGCAAAAAGCAACAGAGCAGAGTAAGGGCTCAGACCAGTGAGCAATGTCTGAAGGGAATAGAAACAAAAGCACTCCAGGTAGAGAGCCACAGCCCCTGAGATGTGCCTGGTTTGTTCACAGGGCTGCAAGGGAGCTGGTGTGACCCAGTGCAAGGTGAGTGGGCAGGAGGGTGAGCGGAAGAAGGCCACAGCAAAGGGCTGTGACGTGGTAAGGCTTTCTAAGACATTTGAAGGAGTTTAAAAACTGGATTTTACACGGAAACTTAAAAAACTGATGACAGGTGGGAAGTCGTATGAATTGCGCCTTTTTATTTTCTGTTTTGCCATCTAGGGCTTTGCTGACACGGGAAGGACTGCTCCGCCCATAGTTAGCTAATTCCTAGAGACAGCAAATAACTGTCCTGGGATCATACCTCTCATATGCAAACCAACCAATCTAGAACCCAAGTCCCAAGCGCCCTCTTTTGGCTCTTACATTCTGGGCTACAATCCTTTCTACCTCTACAACTCCCCTCTCAGGCCCTCCTGAAATTTAGACTAGCCAGTCCTAAACCTGCTTCCCCTGCCTCCCGATCCTTCTGGTAGAAACCCAAGTCCCCCATCCTCACCTCCTGACAGACCCTACAGCTCCCTTGTGGCCCTAGGTGGGGTTGTGCCCCTCCTCTTGGGAACTGTAACTATTTTTTCAATGGTAATTGTTTCCTGAACTGCTGGCCTTACCATACCCGAATAATAAAATCCACATTTAAAACCAGAAGTACTGAGATTATTCATTTATCTATATTTTTTTAAAAAATATAAGGCAGTTGTTACTTGCAACCAAAAAACAAAAACCAAAAATGTCTAAAGCCACACAGTCCTTCAGCTTTAATTGTCTACATCAGTATTGATACTCTGTTAAAAATGGCCATTTGTTAATATTTATTAGTATTATTTTTTGAGACAGAGTCTCACTCTGTTGCCCTGGGTAACATAGTGCACAGCAACCTCAAACTCTTGGGCTCAAGCGACTCTCCTGCCTCAGCCTCCCAAGTTCCTGGGACTACAGGCGCCCACAACACCTGGCTAGTTTTTCTATTTTTACTAGAGATGGGGTCTTGCTCTTGCTCATACTGGTCTCACACTGCTTAATTCAAGCAATCCACCCGCCACAATTCCCAGAATGGTAGGATTATAAGCGTGTTAACATTTATTAATCATTCATCGAAGTTAATAAACAATGACTCATATAAATGATTTTGCAAAATACATTTCTGGAAAAAAAAATCATCTCTGAATGGCCTGTAACAACTTGACTTGTAAAGAGCAAAAGCAAACTGCCCCCTGTGCTTGCTCTAAATAATATGCTCAGCATTTACTCATTTACTGATAACTTATTATGTAAGATGCTGGGAATTAGGAATAATAAGACAACAGAAACAGGTCAGTCTCTGCCACTAAGACCCCAGCCCAAGAGAGCTAATAAATGGTAACCACAGACAGCCCAGAGAGGAGGAGGAGAAGCAGGAGAAAGTGGTTTTGTCACATCAATCTCATTATACTGCTGTAAAAACAGCAAAAGAGTAGAAGAAGAAGAAGTGAGGGCGGCCAAAGCATGGAACAATGAAGAGGAGAGCTCGGCCAGCCTGGGTTCTGTCCAGACTCAGCAGTCCTCACCCTGCCTGGTAGAACCAGACCATAAAAATTACCTCACTAAGCTACCTAATAAACAAAGGCAAAATTACGATTGTTCTGTGACCCTTAAAGATTTTTGTCAAAATGTTGAAAACTTTTTTTTATTGCTGGTTATAAATGTATAGGGGAATGAAAAAATGGAAAACTATTATCTGTATGGTACACTGTAACCCCAAGCATTAAACACTGAGAAAAATATTTCTTTTTAAAAACTTTCAGAAGAGTAGTTGAAACAGTGTTTGCCACTGTCTTCTAGTCATATGAATTGTGAGACCGAGGGAGCATCCTTTCTCTGCTTTTGTGAACTGTCATGCTCCTAAGTCTGGATCAGCTGCCAGCGTTTTATCCTCAGGGCTTTCAGTGTTCTGCAACATCCCCAGGGTTCTCTTAACCAACGCGAAGTTTTCTTGGGGGCTGCACTCCCTCTGTAAAATCTCCATCCTTTTTATCACAACTACCGGCCTTAGTTGTGTCGGGAAGCTCTCCTTCACTGATACTTCTAGAATCCGTCAAAGGTAGCAGCCTCAGCATTCCCCCAGTCAGCTCTTTCTCCTCCAATTACATCAATTTCTTCACTGCACTTTCATCTTTGTTGGCTCATTCCTTCTTTTAATAACCTATTTTTGCATAATGTCTCAGTGGGGTTTGCCACTGAGAGGCAGGAGGCAACACAACTATGTGCTTTCTTGTCTGTACTTACAGACAGACAGGCAGAGCCCAACCGCAGAGACTAATAGTGATGGGAGTACCAATGATGCTGCACAAGTATCATTTATTCAGTGATTTGTGAACTGAAAGGGCAGCAGCAAACTTGGAGTCTAGCATTTACTCATAGTTAAAACACTGATGTAACTGTGATCCAAAAAATGTTGGGGGGTCTGGTGTTATCTAACGAAACCATGAAATTTGCAACACTTTGGTACTGGGCAAAGTGAGGGCTTCCTGCACTGCTTTCCAAAAGTAACTATAAGGACTCAAACTGCCAGGGAGGGCCTCCCTTTATCTCCAGGAAGAACTCTACCTCCACTTTCTTGGAACCACGAAGTTTAGTTTGTCTTTCATCCTGGGCTGGGAGGATGAAAGGAGGGCTGACCCAGGGAAGGGTCAAGAGAGTGAAGTGGAGGGCTGGTGTGGGAGGCTACAGAGGTGTGCAACTGGTTACCCAAAGGGTCCCCAGTAGCAATGACAGGAGCAGGGGCCATGACTCTTGGGAGTTCTCAGAGCAGGAAGGACTCTGGGAAGATCCATCAACAAACAGAAAAGGACAGAGACTTCCCCAGAGCAAAGCAGTGGCAGAGCTGGCACCTGCACCTCCCAAGCCCTCCGTCAGCCTCCTCTCCCAGCTCCAGGTGAGGCCATGCTTTGCTGGGAATCCTTATAACTATTTCTTTTTTAAGTTTTGTCAAGAAAGAGGTGGAAACTATCTTTCTGAGGATAGCAAAAGTCTGTCTTTGGTAGCTAAACTAGAATGAAACCATTTTCTCTGCTGAATGCTAAATTATAAAAAAGATGAAAACAAAACTGAACTTTTCCTGAACTTGAGCGTGGCAATACAATTGTTCATTACTACCAGTGTTTTCCTTAACAAGGGTATGTCTCCAAATGGATTACTAACATCTACTATTAAACCTTCAATTTTCAGAATATTCAGTTCGATTTTAAGCAAAAACCTGATGAGGGAGCTTCCAAGTTATATCCACACAACACAGAACAACAGAGTGATCTGATCTGAAGAAGGGTCACTTGAGTTGACAACAATGGTCTCAGAACTTTCCTTAAATGTCCCTAGAAAAGTAATGCTGATAACAGCTATAGTTTGATGAGAATTTTCAAAGGGCCAAGTAACTTGAAATATACTATCTCACTCAGTAATACTTTCTGGAGGTATTGCTCTCATTTCACAGACATGGAAACTGAAGCTTGGACAGCTAAGAGACTTTGTATAGCCACATGCCTAGCTAGATTAGAACTGAGGTTGGCCTGACCCCAAAGTCTTTGCAATCACATGTTAGGTAACTTACTCTGTCTTAGTTTTATTTATTTTTTTATTTTATTATTATTTTTTTGTAGAGACAGAATCTCACTTTATCATCCTTGGTAGAGTGCCATGGCGTCACACAGCTCACAGCAACCTCCAACTCCTGGGCTTAGGCGATTCTCTTGCCTCAGCCTCCCGACAGTCTCAGTTTTATTTTTACCCCATAAAATATTGGACCAAACTCCTAACAACTCTATGGTTCCACAGAACTGGCTGGACTAAGGAGAAGACACAACTAGGTTGCAGCAACATGGACAGACAGGAAGGGAGAAGCTGACCACAGCGAGTTACTGAGTCACAACTCAGTCATTTCACTTAGTATGTGAAGGTCAGCTCTCCACAAGCCCATGTGCCAGTTTATAAATCCCCAATATGTAATGGCTCCAAGATAAAAAAAAAAAAAAAAAAAGCCCACAGCCATACAACATGGATGAATAACAACACAGAAACAAAGGTTCTGAAGAAAGATACTAGTTTGCTTAGGCCATAGCTATAGGGATCCACTTCCAAGTGCAGTTGGGAGGCCCAGTGTGATGGGAATGAGGACGAAACTCCACTAGCAGAAGCACATCAGTCCCACGCACTGGGGAAGTAAATGGGCCTCAGGGATTGATGAAAAACCACGTGGCTTTCAGATAGCATCATGTTGATTTGAATCCTCTGCCTCACAGTAGCTCCCCTACTTGTCATTTTCTGTCTAAGACTGAAAAATATGACTATCACTGTGATCACATCCCTCACCCAGGAGCAGCTCCCTACAGCACCGTGTGCATTCCCATCCCCTCCACTCCTGACTGCTCCTGCCTGCTCTGTGTAGAGCACGCAGAGCCCCCTCCTAACTGCCCTGGTGGGAGCAAATTTCCCCTGATGACTTCAGAAATGCCCCCTCAAAAGCAAACACATCCCTGAAGTATTCTTATTAAACATTTTCTCCCAAGCCCTAAGAGCTCTAGCTAATGTAGCAAACTAATTATTTTTGGCATTTCAGTCCAGTAACTAACAGAATAGATATTCTTCTCCAAGGGGAAAAAAAAAAAACAGGTATTCTTCCTTTCTTCCTTGGGGATGCCATGTCATTCTTTTGCTCCTTTTCTCTCTTTGTTCCCCCATCTTCTCTTCTCTTGCTCCCTGCTCTATTCTCCCATCTCTTCCCCAACTCTCTTCCCATTCTCCAATATAAAATAAACTTATACTTTTCTATCTTACGTTTTTTTTTAAAAAGCACTAGGACATAGCTTGATTTTTCTAAGACAGCTGCAAAGCTAGCAGCAGAAGTACTTGACTAGATAGCAGAGTCCCTAACGTTAGAGTGACATAAACAGTAAAACCTACCTCCCCAACCTCTTTCTGTGCTCAGGAAGCATCATGACCGCTCTCTCTCCCCTACAGCACCTGACGTGGAGCTTTGAGCACAGGAGGTATTCAGTAGCTACTCATGCACCAATGAGCAACACTATGTTTGAATGAGACCAAACAGTGAAGCCACTCTTGATCCTAAGTTGGGCTTATTATCTTTTTTAAAATAGTCTCCCTCACTCAAATGCAAGACCACTGGCATCTGCTGTCAAACTCACTGGGATACACGTTAGCATTAGTAACGATACAAGTCTTGCACTGGGTGGTGGGTTCACATATTCATTTTCTTATTATGTTGCACAGGTTATAAGCACGAGTAAAACATATTTTGTATGTTTTAATATACTAAATATGATAAATTCAAATTTGCAGATAACTGTCTTTCAGTGATAGAGTGGGGCTGTCAAGGGATATTTAAATACTGCAAAAATCTGTATCATATCTGAAAGGACAGAAATGCAGCATAACTTGAGGATTTGTTATAAAATTTGACTACTGAGTATGTGTATTAAAAATAATTTAAGGGTAGGAACATACCTCAATACAATAAAAACCATATGTGATAGACTGACAGCTAGCATCATACTGAATAGGGAAAAACCAAAATCTTTCCCCTAAGATCTAGAATAAGATGAGGACGCCTACTTTCATCACTGTTATTCAACATAGTACTGGAAGTTCTAGTGAGAGCAAGCAGACAAGAGAAAGGAACAAAGGGCATCTGAACGGGAAAGGAGGAAGTCAAATTATCCTTATTGCAGGAAATGTATTATATTCAGAGAAATCTAAAGACCCCATTAAAAAACTAAAGATTCACTAAAGTTGCAAGATACAAATTTAACATACAAATACCCGTAGCATTTCTATCTCTCAATAGCAAATGATCTGAAGAAACCAAGAACGTAATCCTATTTACAATAGCTACAAATAGAATACAATACCTAGCATGTTTAAGTTTAAATAATAAACTTAACCAGAGAAGTTTAAGAAAGCTCTCTACAGTAAAAATTATAAAACAATTATAAACAAATAAATTAAAGAAGACACACGGGGTGGCGCCTGTGGCTCAAAGGAGTAGGGCGCTAGCCCCATATGCTGGAGGTGGTGGGTTCAAGCCCAGCCCCAGCCAAAAACTAAAAAAAAAAAAGAATATACACAACAAAAGAAAAAATATTTCATGCTCATGGATTGGAAGAATCAGTACTATTAAAACAGTACTGCTCAAAGCAATCTACAAATTCAATGTAATACCATTAAAATACCAATGACTTTTCACAGAAATAGAAAAGATAATGCTAAAATTGATATGGAACCACAAAAGGCTCAGAATAGCCAAAGCCATCCTGAATAAAAAGAACAAAATGAGAGGAATCACATGACCTGACTTCAAATTATACTGCAGAGCTGTAGTAGTCAAAACAGCATGTCACTTGCATAAAAACAGATACAGATCAAGTAACAGAATAAGAATCAATAAATAAATCCACACATCTTTAGTGAACTTATTTTAGACAAAGGTCCCATGAATATATATTGGGAAAAGACAATCTCTTCAATAAATGATGCTATGAAAATTGGATGCTAGGATATCCACATGCAGAAGAATGAAATTAGACCTTAATCTTTCACAACATACAAAACAAATCAAAATGGTTAAAAGACTTAAACTTAAGATCTGAAACTATGAAACTACAAAAAGAAAACATTAGGGAAACATCCCAGGATATTGGTCTGAGCAATGATTTATTGAGTAATACTCTAATAGCACAGGCAGCCAGTGCAAAACTGGAAAAAATCATAACTAGCTAAAAATTTTCTGCACAGCAAATGAAACAATAACCCACAGAATGGGAGAAAATATTTGCAAACTACCCATCTGACAAGAGATTAATAACTAGACTATACAGAAGCTCAAACAGGGCGGCACCTGTGGCTCAATGAGTAGGCTGCTGGTCCTATATACCGAGGGTGGCAGGTTCAAACCCAGCCCTGGCCAAAATGCAACAGAAAAATAGCCGGGCATTGTGGCGGGCACCTGTAGTCACAGCTACTAAGGAGGCTAAGGCAAGAAAATCACCTAAGCCTAAGAGCTGGAGGTTGCTGTGAGCTGTGATTCCATGGCACTCCACCAAGGGCAACAAAGTGAGACTCTGTCTCTAAAAAAACAAGCACAAACAACTCAATAGTAAGACATCAAATAATCTGATTACAAAATGGGCAAAAGATCTGAATAAATTATTTTTTAAAAGAAGACATACAAATAGCCATTATGTCTATGAAAAATGTTCAACATCATTAGTATTCAGAGAAATGCAAATCAAAAATACAATGAGATATCATCAGTTAAAATGGCTTGTATCAAAAAGATAGGCAATAATAAATGCTGGCAAGGATGTGGAGAAAGGGGAATCCTTGTACATTGTTGGTGGCAATGTAAATTAGTGCAACCATTACCAAGAACAGTACAGAGATTCCTCATAAAACTGAAAATAGAACTATCACATGACCCCGCAATCCCATTGCTAGGTATACATCCAAGAGAAAGGAAATCAATACGTCCAGAAGATCTTTGCACTCCCATGTTTACTGTAGCACTATTCACATTATCCAAGATTTTCAACCTAAGTGTCCACCAACATTAGAATGAATAAAGAAGTTTTGGTAATACTCAATGGAATAGTATTTAACCACAAAAATAATGAAATCCTGTCATTTGCAATAACATGGATAGAACAGGAAAACAATATGTTAAATAAATACGCCAAGCACAGAAAGACAAACTTCATGTGTTTTCAGTCATATGTAGGAACTAAACATTAAAACAATTGATCTCATGGAAACAGAGTAGAATGAAGGGGACCAGAGGCTGGAAGAGGCAGCAGAGGAGGAGGAACAAAGTGGGGATGGCTCCTGGGTGCAAAAAAATAGCTAGATAGAACAAATAATATGTGATAGCACAACAAAATGACTATTGTCAATAAGAAGTTATGATATACTTCAAAATAAAAGAGTAAGACTTGAATCTTCTTAATACAAAGAAATGATAAATGCATATGCAATGACAGAAACTCTACCTTAATTTAATTAAAACACGTTGTATGCCTGTATCAAAATATCACATGTACCTTATGAATATATACAACCTTATGCACCCAAAATAAAATGAAAAATTAAAGAAAATAACAATTTTAAGGTAACCACCAAAAGAATAGAACTATATCTATAGTTCCCAAAACATTAGAGAAAATAAAACATAATTTCAAAAACGTTGCCAACTTGATAATAAGCAGAAAAAAGAAACTAGTAGGAAAAGGGGCAATAAATATAAAAATACAAAATAAAATCAACTGTATCAGTAATTAGACTCAATGTAATCAAGTTAAACTCAAACTATTCAAAGATAGAAATTACAGAAATAGACTTTAGAAATGTAAAACTGTGGGTTGCTTAAAAGAGGCATATTTAAAATAAAGTATCTACAATCTCTCATTTCTGGAAAAAAAAAAACAGAAAAAGATCTACTACAAAAATGTTAACCAAAGAAAGCTGGCCTGGCAATATTACCAACAGATAAACAGAATGTAAGTCAAAAGGTTAAAGAGACACTTACATAACAAAAAATGGAACAGTCACCAAAAAACAGCAATCAAGAGCCAGGATAACTAACAACACAGACTCAAAATATCAGCAAATATTAACAGATAATTGATGATTTGATAAATCCACTGTAATTAAAGACTGATAGAATACACAGTCACAAAATTAGTAGAGACTGGATAGCATAGTTCATAAAGTTGAACTAACTCATGTATCGAGAACCTTCTACCCAACAAGTAGAGAATACAACTTTTTGAGCACCTTTTGTGGAATATTGATTTAAAAACTGACTATACACTTGGCCACAAAACAAACTACAACAGGTATCAAAGAATTAGTAACAAAGGCATCAAAACAATTCAACGGGGATAATAATCTTTTTAACAAATGGAGCTAGAAACAGTCCATTAGTATGGGGGTGTAGAGGGAATAAGCCTTAACACCTGTGTCACACCACACACAAAAATCACCTTGAGATCTAAAATTATAAGTTGAAAAAATAAAGCTTCTAGAAGGAAACACAGAAAATTGTTTTTTTGATAATTCATGATAACTGATAATTGATAATAATACCTGGCAGTAGGTAAAGATTTTTAGAACACAAAAAACAATAACCATAAAAGGAAAAAAATAGACTTCATCAAAATGAGAAATTTTTGCTCATCAAAAGCCAGAGTTATGGAAATGAGTATAAGAGCCACAGATTAGGAGAAAATGTTCTCAAATATGACAAAGAACTTTTAACAAGAATATATATAAAACTCTTACAACGTGGAAATTTTTAAAAAATCAACCCAATTAAAAAATAAAAAAGAGACTTGACCAAACGCTTCACAAAAGGAAAACAGAATAGCCAGTAAATAAATTAAAAAGTGCTCAACATTATTCATGAAGAAATACAAATTTAAATCACAATAAGATAGTATTACTTGGCCCGGCGCCCGTGCCTCAACGGGCTAAGGTGCCAGCCACATACACCTGAGCTGGCAGGTTGGAATCCAGCCCGGGTTCGCCAAACAACAATGATGGCTGCAACCAAAACATGGCCAGGCATTGTGGCGGGCACCTATAGTCCCAGCTACTTGGGAGGCGAAGGCAAGAGACTCGCTTGAGCCCAGTAATTGGAGGATGCTGTGAGCTGTGATGCCACAGTACTCTATCCAGTGTGATAGCTTGAGGCTCTGTCTCAAAGAAAAAAGGATAGTATTACTTAGCTGCTAGAATAGTTAACATTTAAAAAGATTGACAATATCAGATATTCCTAAGGATTTGTTGTAACCAGAAATCTCATATTGCTTATAAAAGTATAAAATGGGGTGACGCCTGTGGCTCAAAGGAGTAGGGCACGGGCCCCATATGCTGGAGGTGGCGGGTTCAAACCCAGTCCCAGGCAAAAACTGCAAAAAAAAAAAAAAAAAAAAAAAAAAAAAGAAGTGTAAAATGGTATAACTTTGAGAAAAGATCTAGAAGTATCTTAAAAAACAAAACAAGGTAGACACAGTAGCTCATATCTATAATCCTAGCACTCTGGGAGGTTAAGGCAGGTGGATCATTTGAGCTCAGAAGTTCGAGACCAGCCTGTGCAAGAGTGAGACCCCTGTCTCTACTAAAATAGAAAATATTAGCTGGGCATTGTGATGGACACCTATCGTTCCAGCTACTTGGGAAGCTGAGGCCTGAGGATTGCTTGGGCCCAAGAGTTTGAGGTTGCTGTGAGCTATGATACCACCTGGGACAACAGGAAGAGACTCTGCCTCCAAAAAAAAAAGAACCCTCTAAAAAGTTTAGAAACAAAACAAAACACACCATTGTTCTAGAGGTTCTAGTCAGGGCAATTATGAAAAAAAAAGGCATTACAGATCAGAAAGGAAGAAATAATGACATGATGTCATATGCAGAAAATCTTCAGGGATCCATAAAAAACCTAATAAAATGAATTCAGAAAGGGTGCAAGACACAAGATCCTGTAAAATAGAAACACATTTCGCATTCATGGATTGTTAAGATAATACTCCGGGAACTGATCTGTAGAGTCACAGCAATCCCTAACAAAATCTTAGCTGCCCCTCCATCCAGAAATTGACATACAAAGATGAGGAACTCAGATAGGCAAAACAATCTTGAAAAATAAGAATAGAGTTGGGGGACTCACATTTAACAATTTCAAAACTACAGGAATCAAGACAATGTCATACTGGCAAAAAGACTGACATACAAAGCAGTGGAACAGAACTGAGAATTGCGATAAACCCTTAGATTGATGGTTGATTGTTTAAAACACTCTTCTTTCCTCATTTCTTGGCATCTTTGTCAAAAGTCAAATGTTGCCGGTACAACCAGATATTCACACGCAAAACAATGAAGCTGGGCCCCTAGGTCATGCCCTATGTAATGATTAACCCCAATGGCACAGATCTAAATGTAAAGCCTAAAACTATAAAACTCTAAGAAAACAAACAAGTAAATCCTCATAACCTTAGATTAGGCAATGAATTCTCAGCTATGACACCAAGGGATGCTGAATGAAGAAAACAAATGTCAGAATGATGCCCACAGCAGGACACCTTCCAAAGACAGCTTAAAAGCATTCAAAACAAGAGTAAATATTATGAACGGACACATACATAGGAAGAGTATACAAATCTGCATCGTGGTGGTAACCTTCAGAGAGAAAAGGAAACGGAAGCTAAAGGGCTTAAACAGTGCCTGCAATGTGTTGTTTCTGGAAGAAACTCTCGGGAACAAATAGGGCATAAGTCAACCTTTGATAGAAGTAGGGAGGGCACACACGTGTACCTCTATGAGTATGTGAAATGTTTTACAATTTGGCAAATTACACTTTTAAAAGAAAGAGGCATCCTCATCATAAGCACTGATTGCCAGTACAGCACAGGGCAAATCTGAAGGTAAATGAAATTAGTCTAAAATTACATCGACCCCAAGAAGTATTCTGAAAATTGCTTTAGGAGTAAGTCCCTGATACCAGCTCCTTTATTTGTTGTGGCCTTTACTCAAAATTGGGAGCACAAAATACGAACACTCAGAACTGGAATTTTCCACTTGTTTATATTCTATACAAATAGTTGTGGCTTATGTTTAGTTTTCTCTCTCTGCTCCTAAATTTGTTTTCATCAAATTTTCCCAAGCTAACTGTCTTCTTTTTGTTTTTTTCCTTTGCCTAGATCTGCTTTTCCAAACAATTGTAAAACATTATTTTCTTTTTCCATTTGCTTGTAAATCAAATAGTACATTTCCTTGGTTGGTTTTTCACTCTCTGTATCTTTTCTGTATCTTCACTTGTCCTAAGGACAGGATAAGCTTCCAGCTGCTAACAAGCTACAGTTTCTACAGGGAAGAATTTCACTTACTCTCGCCTAACAAGTGGATGAGGATTTTTTAATTATTTAAAAGTGTACAAGTTCCCTTATCATACTTGATTCTTCAAGGGGGGTTTAGAAAGCTGGAAGGGCTTTGAGGAGGTCACAGTTGCTGTTGTTGTTGGGATGAGGTCAATCCCAGACCCAGTGGGCTGCTTAGCTCAAGCCACACAGAGTACGCAGAATAGAAAGGGGAGCCTTTTGTTAATATCAACTCTTCCCAAGCAACAAGAACAATGATCATTTACTGAGGGTGTTCCATTGCGAGGCAGTGTTCTAGGTACTCAATACTATTTTATTTAAAGAGGCATTCTCATCTCCACTTCGCAGACAGGACACCGGGTCAAAAGAATAAAGCTATATATGAGGACAGACCATTAATTTCCCAAACTCATCCTAGAAAAAGCGCTACATACCTCACTGTTGAGTATCACTACAGTCACCTTCAACATATTCCCCTTGGGAAGCTAGGCACTGATGCCACTGTCTAGCTCACCCTTCAAAGCAATTTTGGAACTCGTTTTCTGGTGATGCAGGACAACCACCGCCTTGGCCCTGGCAGTGCTGATGCTGTGTCCGATGGAGTAATCAGCTTGCTGGAAGGGCTGGACACCTGAGGGGGAGACACTGGAGCCTTGCTGTCTCTTTCCCCTGCTCTTCTGGCTAGTACATTTCATGGATGGCGTCTTGCTGTCTCCTCCTCCTGCACATCTGACTGGCCAATGTCATGTCAGTTTCAGGGCCTGGGTCTTCATTAGACTGCTGGCTGTAACTGATGAAGACCCAAGCCCTAAGAAGTTCCGCAAAACAACCCCCTGGGACTATATAAACCCCTGAGCAGAGAACTCAGGGGCAGACCTTGGCTGGACCTCGGAGAGAAAACAGGAGAGCTTGCTCCCCTCCTGGGCCCTCTCTGCCTGGAAGTTTGGTTTTTCCTGTACTTGTAATTTTTCTTTCCTGTAAATAAATCTTGACTTACCACTACTCTTGTGGTCCATCTATTCCTTCTTTGAATCGCCAAGACCAAGAACCTAAAATTCTGATATCGCTGGAATGGCCAGAATTGTCATCATTACAAGGTCCGAAAATTAAGTTTGCGAATTCATCCTAGAAATAGTGCTATGCACTTCACTGCTAAACATCGCTGCAATCACCTTGGAAGTACCTCCCTTGGCCACCTGGTGACCATAGTGATATTCAGCAATGAGGTATGTGGCACTTTTTCTAGGACGAGTTCCCGAACTTGACAGTCGGATAGTACACAAAGTATACAAAGTCACACTGCTGATTAAAGGCAGAGGCAAGATTCACACTCAGCTATGACTCGCGGCAAAGCCCAGCCCTTCAGCACCACCCTGCTTCTTCCATTTCTGGCTGTAGCAGGATGGGGAACAGATTAGTTTTTTGGTAGAAGAGTGGTTCTGTCTTACAATCCACCATACGATCGATCTACTCCATTATATTTATATTCTAGATGAAACCATGTTTAAGTCTTCACAAAAGCAGATTTTAGTCCTCAAGTATGACATCAATAAAAACAAGCATTTCCTTGACACGCAGACAAAATACATGTCTATTTACGTATATATGCGTGTGCAGGTGGGCCAAGCAGAGCCCTCTGCTGCATGCTCTGAACACGATTCTCCTACTGAGTAAAGGCTGCGTACCTGAATAGGGTCCTGCGTCAGTCTCATGGGCCCAATGCGAACCTCTGCCGAAGACACCTGCTAAATAAAGGACAGCACATGAGAAGTGTCAAGTCTTAAACTACACAGACTGATAAACCCTTTCTCACACAACATACTATAATTTGCCGCTTTGGACACTCTGAATGAAAGGATCCATTTCCTCTGGCCTGCACACAGGTTACACAGCATCCTGTATAGTACAGAATGTTTTTAGACAACAGTATCTTTTTATATTGTAAATATATTGTATTGTATTGTATTGTATTGTAAACGTCTGAAAGGATATATCCCCAAATGCTAAGTGTCAGACTTTCAGGTTATCTTTCCTTTATTGCCTAGGTTTTTATAATAAGCATGTATTGCTTTACGGTAGAAAATAATTCAATAATTATTTACTGAGTACCTACTGATACAGGATTGCCCCCCTCCCCCAACCAAGGCTGGACAAGGTACCCTGGTTTTCCTAGGCTTGGGCAAGTTCAAGAAGGGAACACCCTGACCTTTGGCCCTGAGGGACCGCATTCATTCTTTTGTCAATAACACTCATTAACGATGAAAACACATTTCTATTTGCCAAGTCCTGGCCAAGGGTAATTCTCAAGACCTGATGAAGAATCCACATAGAAACTCCTCAGTTTTTAGTTCTTTCACCCTTCCAGCTCGGGTGCTTTTTACTACTTCTGTATTCCTTTCTGACTTCTAATAAAAATCCTATCTTACCACTGATCTGTGGTCTGAGAGTTCATTCTTCGAATGCCCGAAATCAAGGACCTACTGAAGAATGAAATTCCAGGATCATATGTGGGGGCTCGTGTCTGGGATTAAAGATCTTTGGTAAGCAATAGGACCACGTCCCTCTACCCTGCTTTTCTCCATAGTTATAATCATAGAGACTAATAATTTTTTTTTTTTTGAGACAGAGCCTCAAGCTGTCACCCAGGATAGAGTGCTGTGGCATCACAGCTCACAGCAACCTCCAATTCCTGGACTCAAGCAAGTCTCCTGCCTCTGCCTCCCAAGTAGCTGGGATTACAGACGCCCACCACAACACCCGGCCATTTTTTGGTTGCAGCCGTCATTGTTATTTGGCGGGCCCGGGCTGGATTCCAACCCACCAGTTCAGGTGTACGTGGCTGGTGCCTCAGCCTGTTGGGCCACAAACGCCCAGCCGAGACTAATAATTTTGGTGCACATCGGCTGGTAAATGTGCATAGTGTGATTGCTGACCTCCAAGTCATAGGCGAGAGGCTACAGGGGAACCAACTTTCTAATTCCCCTTGGTTCCAGAAAGGAGTCGAAGGGAATGTTAGAAGACTTCTGAAACTATTCTATATTTACTTCTTTTCTCTGGTTGAGAGCCGAGCAAAGAGGTAGCACCCAGAGGCCCTGGGGTCCCCAGCAAAGGTTCTGACCCCAGGACGCGGGAGGGGCTTTGGAAAAACCTGCCCTTCCAGCTCTTCCGATCTTCTCTTCTCTTCCATGGTCCCAAACTTTTCCTATTTATCTCTATAGACCTCTGCTGCTTCTCTCTCTCTCCTTGTAGTTTACACGCTTTGTTTGATTGTTGGTAAAGGATTGCTTTATATACTAGGTAAGTTTGTATAGGCTCATTCCGGTATTTTTCACATATTGTAAGTGTGCTTCGGGTTTGTAGGTGAGTCATAAGGTCGTTTTTACTGCCTTTAATTGCAAAAGTAAATTCAACTGGCATTTTCACGTGTCTAAGAAAAAGGCTAAACCATGTTAACTACGAGTCAGCTCCAAACAAAGGGCAAAATGACTCCCCTGCATAGCTTCTCTGGGCAGCTAGAGGCCTGTGGAGGGAAGCCCAGGGCAATGCCCCAAGGCCAAAATTTTCCTAAACCCTCAGCTATAGTTCAGTCTCTTAAAAATTAAGAAAGGCAAAGAAAATAACCCTGGGTAATTGATTTCTTCTGGTTTATTGATGTACATGGGAAAGTTTAAAATACTTCCAGGTTTCTTTAAGACTTCAGCTAATTGTAACTGATTGTAATGCAAAAATTTTAGAATGTCTCTCAACCTTGAGGTTAATTGTGGTTACCTTGCCAACGTTTGGGGAAAGAAAGGAGGGTGGAAAGCACAGCATTTAAAACGTGCTCATGATAAAAAGTTTATTTTCCTTTGTTACTGGGCATTTAGAACAAGCTTCTAGAAATAATGAAAGGTTAAATGTGCAAACACCATACAGCCGTTTTCTCCAGGACAGGGCTCATCCCCACTTTAACTAATACGCTGGGGCAGGTGAGGAAGGGACAGAGCTGGCATCAGGTGGGATCCGATTCTCTGATATCTGATTTCTCGGGCTGTGCTGCTGGCGAGTAGTAAGCACAGGAGAACCAGCGGGTACTAAGTGCTACACTGATAAGTGTGGCTAATTCCAGACAAGCGCAGGGGCTGAGGAGGCCACTCTCCTCAGGAATTCTTCCCCAAGCATTGGAAAGATGCTTCCTTTTGCTTGGCCAGAAGGCCTTTTTGGGTTGGTCAGAGGACGAGGCTTTGACAATCTAGGAATACAGGGTGGGTTTGATTAAGACACTGGATGTTTGTTCTTTCCTACAGATGGGTAATGTTCTCTCTCTAAGAGAACACCCAGGTGACGTTCTCTTGCCAAGAGAATGGTCTTCAGGTGGGACCAGGCTCCCAGATACCTAATTTTTCAGCCTGTGCTGCCAGAACACTCCGCTGGGCTATGTTGGGACATGTTTGATCCCCAGATACTGAAAAAGA
The DNA here is from genome assembly GCA_963573935.1 of Arctocebus calabarensis. Lineage (NCBI taxonomy): Eukaryota > Metazoa > Chordata > Mammalia > Primates > Lorisidae > Arctocebus > Arctocebus calabarensis. Next base: position 45,733 of record CAUYON010026241.1, on the reverse strand, counting down.
ATGTATGGTTTTCTTCTCCACCCAGGCCTGGCCTCAGTATCAACTGTCCACTGGTGAATAAGGGCCCCTAGCCGGTCCTCTAAGTTATAACACCACTTTTCATTTAAGATATTTTTTATAAACAAGAAGGAACATGGTCTGAAGTGCCCCATGTACAAGCTTTCTTTTCCCTCGGGGACAACCCCCAACTGTGTAAGACCTGTTAGACAGATTCACCTCCTCTGGCTGTAGTGACTTCCCCAAATGGTCAGGGATTCCCAAGAGAGACGCTGTCACCACCTAGTTCAAACCCACCATCTATTTCTCCCACACCTTTCTCTATGTGTTCAGAAAACCCCAGCAGGGAGGCTGGCCCAAAAGCCTGGTCCTTCTGGGACCCCCAGAAGGCAACCATATCCAGAATTCTTTGTGTCCCTTGATTGAGACTGTGGGTGGTGAACGGGGAAGTACACAAGTATGCACTCTATTTTCTCTGGAAAATTTATAGCAAATTAAGGTTGATTTGGGAAAATTGGCTAATGACCCCGATAAGTAAACCAATGTTCTCCAGGGGTTAGGACAAAGCTTTGACCTCCCTTGGAGAGAAATAATGCTACTACTAGATCAAACTTTTTTTTTTTTTGAGACAGAGCCTCAAGCTGTCACCCTGGATAGAGTGCTGTGACACCACAGCTCACAGCAACCTCCAATTCCTGGGCTCAAGCAAGTCTCTTGCCTCCACCTCCCAAGTAGCTGGGACTACAGGCGCCTGCCACAACAATCCGGCCATTTTTTGCTTGCAGCCGTCATTGTTGTTTGGGCCCAGGCTGGATTCGAACCCGCCAGCTCAGGTGTACGTGGTTAGTACCTTAGCCTGTTGAGCCACAGGCGCCGAGCCTCAAACTAACTTTTAATGAGAAAAAGTCTTAGATGAAGCTAGAAAGTGGGGTGATTTGTGGTTCATGTCCAATACTGATGGCAGTATGTTTTCTGAGGAAAGGGACAGATACCCCACGGGAAGACAGTTTCCTTTAAGGATGCCAAATGGGACCCTGAGAAACAAGGTGACTGGCGGCGTAAACATTTTCTAACATGTATCCTGGAAGGTTTACATTGGTCCAAGAAAAAGCCTATGAACTGTTCTAAGTTGTCTACTATTAACCAGGAGCAAAATGAGAGTCCCTCAGCCTTTCCTGAGTGGGTTAGGGAGGTGATGAGAAAACACACTCAGTTGACACCCGACTCTTTAAAAGGCCAAATTATTTTAAAAGATAAATTTATCACTCAGGTGGCCCTAGACATTCAAAGAAAACCCCAGAAATTGGCTCTAGGCCCAAATCATAACCTGGAGAATCTTCTTAAAACGGCCACCGTGGTATTTTATAATTGAGATCAGGAGGAAGAGAAGGAAAAAGAGAGAAGCGATTAAAAAAAAAAAAAAAATGACAGCTCTAGTAATGGCACTCCAACAAACAGGCACCATTCAGGGGCAGAGGAAGCCAGAGGAGCTAAGAACAAGTGCTTCCAATGGGGTCAGACTGGCTATTTCAGGAAAGACTGCTTCCGGGAGGACCGCCTGTCGGGCAAGCCACCGGCCCTGTCCAGAGTGCAAAGGTGATCACTGGAAGGTGGCCTGTCCCCAGAGGCGAAGGCCTCCTGTGACAGTGATCCCATTAGCACCCAGACTGGAGTGAGGGTGCCTAGGGCAGATTCTCATGGCTCCAGCTTGTGTCATCACCCCTCGGGAGCCCGGGTTTGCCTCACAGTGGAGGGCCAGGAGATAGAATTTCTTCTGGACACTGGAGCAACCTTTTCTGTACTCCTCTCTAATCTTGGTCTTTTATCCCCCAAATCTGTAACTATACAGGGGGTGTCTGGAAAGCCAGTTACCAAATTTCTCTCTCAGCCTTTAAGCTGCAATTGGGGTGACTGGCTGCTCTCTCACACCTTCCTAATCACGCCTGAAAGTCCTGCTCCCCTTTGGGGGAAGGATATACTAACTAAAGCAGGAACACCATTTATATGAATATGGGATAGGAACCTATGCCCTCCCTTATTAGAGACAGAAATTACCCCAGAAGTATGGGCTACCGAGGGACAGGTGGGAAGAACAAAATATGCTCAACCGTTCCAAATTAAGTTTCAAAAATCTCACCATTTATCCCAACCAAAAGCAATATCCTCTAAAAACAGACACTAAAAAGGGACTAAATTACCCATAATACAGAATTGAAAGTAGCAAAAATTGTTAATACCTTGCAATAGCCAATGTAACACTCCTATTCTAGGAGTGCCAAAGCCAAATGCAACTTGGAGACTAGTTCAAGATCTCTGCGTTATAAATGAAGCGATCATTCCTGAGAAGCGTCCTGGAGTTCCCAAACTGTATACGTTATTATCTCAAAGCCCTGAAATGGCTGCCTGTTTCACAGTCCTAGACTTAAAAGACGCCCTCTTTTGCATTCTTCTTCATGAAAACTCCCAATACCTTTTTGCTTTTGAAGACCCCTCCAACTCTAACACCCAGCTCACATGGACTGTGCTACCCTGGGATTTAGGGACCGCCCTCACTTGTTCGGACAAGCCTTAGCCAAAAACTTGAGTCATTTTCATATCCTACCGTGATTCTTATTCAGTAAGGAGATGACATTCTTTTGGGAGCGCCAGATGCAGAGGAACGTCACAAAGCTACCCAATCTCTATTACACTTTCCAGCTGATTATGGGTACAAAGTTTCCAAGGTTAAAGCCCAATTATGTGTACCTGAATTTCACTATTTGGGTCTCCAGCTTTCACAGAGGAAGAGAGCCTTGGGCAAAGAAAGAATAAGACCAATATTCGTTCACCCTAAACCTCAAACAATTTCAAGGCTTCTTAGGAATTACAGGCTTTTACAGACTCTGGATTCCTGGATATAACAAAATGGCTGAAACCACTCTATTCTTTAATTTAAAATGTTCAAAAAAGGAATGCCTAATCACTCTGAAATGGGAGTCAAAAAACAGATAATAAGAACTTGTGACTCTTCCCTCTAATTCACCTTCCCTATCCCCAACTTGGGAAGGTGTCTTTTCTGTTAAGATATCTTGTCTTCTTCTACAGCTGTTAAAGTTATGGGAATAGATTCCGGGATACCTCATTCACAAGTAAAATCCTGGAACCCACCACCTTCTACGGAAGCAGACCAGGAAGAGAATCAACCACAGTCCACCTACACTTGTGAGCCTAAAGAAAATTTAAAATTACTATTTAGAAGTCAGCAAGAAAAGTGTTAATACAGTTTTCTCTCAAAATCATAAACTTTATCAATCCCCTCCCCTCACTGTTCTAACCTTGGCTTTTGATGTACTAATCAGATTTATGTCTTTCAGAGATAGTACCATCAAACCACAAACAGTGAAAAGGGTTCCAGCCCAGACCTGACTCTACTGCGGACCCCTGGGTCACTGCTCATCTGAAGAGACCCTAACTGTCCCCTTCTATTGATAGAAGGGACTGACAAGGGACCCCAGTTTTCTGGGCCTGGGCAATTTCATGAAGAGAATACACTAACATTTTACTCCAAACTAGAAGAATCGACTCAGATTCCCATTTACTGTGAACCCTGGATCAAACCTCCTCTGAGGAACCTCTAACTGTTTCCCCATATCACTGTCCATCTTCAGCAGGAAGCAGTTTGGAGCGGTCAACACCCCTTTTCCCTAACAGCAGTTAGAGCTTCTATTCGGAGAGGGAGGACTGATACAGGATTCCGCCCACCCCAATTCAAGGCTGGACAGGGTACCCCGTTTTTCCTAGGCTTGGGCAAGTTCATGAAGTGAACACCCTGACCTTTGACCCTGAGCTGGAGGGACTGCAGTCATTCTTTTGTCAATAACACTCATTAACGATGAAAACGTGTTTCTATTTGCCAAGTCCTGGCCAACTATAATTCTCAAGACCTAATAAAGAATCCACATAGAGAAGCCTCAGTATTTTCCCCTTTCCAGCTCTGGGGCTTTTTACTATTACTGTATTCCTTTCTAACGTCTAATAAAAATCCTATCTTACCACTGATCTGTGGTCCGTGGGTTCATTCTTCGAATCCCTGAGTACAAGGTCCTAGTGAAGAACGAAATTCTAGTGTAACTACCATGTGTATGCACTGAGCCCCAGTTATAGTTTCTCTCAAATATGGAAACGTGTCTATCGCTTAAGAGCTGTTCTTCTATTTGGAGCTTACTTTTCTTACTTCATATTTTAGTATGAGGAACAGACTGCTTACTCTTACCCATGTTTGCCATGAATAAATTATTGACCTCAGTTACATTTCCTCTGATCAGCTGAGCAACACCACACCAGGGCCACAGAGGCTAAGCTCTGTCCCACACTCCGCCTCCACCGGTGAGCCCAGGGCCGGCTCAGTGTAACTGCCTTGGACAAGCAGTGGGAGGGAGGCAAGCACAGAGCACATATTTGTCTTTATGTCTAATGGCTTTTCTTGGGCTTCTAAAAATGACTTTGCTCTAGACTAATTTGGCTGAAGGTCTTGGCCTCACCTCACGGACCCAATTTTGTTTTTCTCTAAGAGGCTCCAGTCACATGTGCCACTAGCTGGAAGCCCGTCCTGTACGCCGCACTGCTCTGCCCCTTGTCAGTCTGAAGGAGCACCACCAGAGACACCGCAGTGACCCAAAGGCCACAGGATGCTCCATCAGTTCAGAAATAAGAAAAGCAGAACGTCCCTTAAATTATACTTTAGAAGACTTAAAATATCCCTTTCTCCTTTCTTCCTATTTCCCCACACTTAACCCTGGCCCTCGTGCTATGAATCTTCTCTAAAACAGCAACATTCTTTTGCTCTCTAGGGCTGATTCCCCCACCCCACCTGGACATCGCCATGGAAAGATGCGATGCTGGGTGCTTTGGCCTCTCACCAAACCAGCAGGCAGAAAACTCAAAGGGCCCTCTAATGACTGCTCATCCACGGCTCCTGGCCCCCAGCTGTGGGGTCTCAGGAGGACACAGCTGCCTGTCCTGCTCCACTTGGGCAGCAGTGGCATCCCCAACAGTGGGTCTGCCCAGGAAGCCCAGCATGATGAAAACTAACATGGGCCTTGAGTTCCTGTGATACATTATGTAAGGGGTTCACTGCTGTGGCAGGAAGAAGTGACAGGCTCAAAAGGAGCATGTCCCTCTCTCAGGCTGTTCCTCTGGGCTAATCAGTATGCTGGAGGGGCACGTGCTGATCCTCGCAGCAACTCCGCGGGGACGGCAATGTCTCCCAGGACTCTGCGTCACGGGGCTGCTGCCTTGCACCCCCAGCTTCACTCCCAAAGCAGTCTGTATTGTCTGCACCAGAAGCCCCCTTCGAAAGTCATGCAACTGCCAGAACTCACTAAAAAGGTGAGTGACTAGAAAGTAAAAGCAATTTGGTAGATTAAGATAAACTTGATGGATAATCCGGGTATGTTTTCACTGGCCAGGGCATCTCTCTTGAGCTCACTGCATTCGCCATGCACAGAAGTGCCCTCCGACAAGGCCTGCCATGAATGGTTTCTCCAGCGTGGTCAGAGGATCTTGAAGGAATGGTCCAGGGGCAGAAGATAAATTTATGAATGAAAGACTAAGTAAATAGAAGTTTAAAATGCATAAAAGAAAGAGACTCACTTTGGAAGAAGGCTAAGAAACTAAAAGAATGATCTCTGCGAGAAGGGCACACACAGGCTGTCCAAAATAAGGACAATCTTCCCCAGCCCACATGCTGCCTTTACACTTTTGAAGGTAACCAGTATGCAAATGAAGTCATGATACAGCTGACCTCACACGGAGAGGCGGAGACAGGGCAGCAGGAGAATACCTGCTCCTTAAGCCTCTCTGCCCCAGACATCATGCTAGCCTCATTCCCCCTGTGATCTCAGTGGCAGGCAGGCAAGGCCACCGAGCAAGAGCACCAGGTTTTAAAAGCAACACTTAAGCAAGAAGATATTTTCCTGCTTAAGGACAGGAAAGTCCTTACAGTTTTCTCCCAGAGCTCCACCCAACTTAGCAGGAAGGTGAGCGGGGAGCCAGGTCGGGGGAGGGCAGAGCCAGAAGAGGGCTGCAAGGTTGTGGCTGGAGGGCCCTCTCCCCTGCCCACGGCCCCCGTCTCTCCCCAACCCCACTGCACTGCACCCCTCCCAGGTGCTGCCACTCCACCTCCACGGCCAGCTCAGCGCCCCCGTTTACCAGCTCCTCCGGTCATGACCCACACTCCCCTGCGCCTCTTGGCTTGCCTTTTCCATCTGGGTCTGTGATCCAAGTCATCTGACCTTGCTTCTGTGTCCAGAAGAGGTCGACAGTCAGAGCAGAACCCTAGACTCTGTCCTTGCTCGCTCTGAGGGCTGGCGACAGGCAGTGGTCCACAGAGGAAACCCCATCGCAGGTATATTCCCAGAGAGCGGTGTGCGGCGCTCTGCCTCGGAGGCGGGAGTCTGACGGCTGCGGTTCACCAATTTATAAAGCAGCAGTTATGAACAGAAACAGGAGATCATTTACTGACGTCTGTGCAGACAAGCCAAGATTCTCTACTTCAAAGAGTGGACTTTGAGCAACTACAGATGCACACATCCTCAATTAGGGTGTTAGCACTGGCTCCAGGAAGTGACCAAGTTTGCAGGGGACCGAGAAACAAGAGTGGGGGTGGGGCCACAGGTAACACGATTCCCAGGCCTAAGAGGGGAGGCCGGGATCAGAGTGTGAAGGGAGACACAGTTTCCAGCCCCTCACCTTTCTCTGATAGCCTCATGAGGAGGGATGGCCAGACATCAGTGTTGTTTTAACTGTACTATACAACATCCACAGTGTGCCAAATATCCATGTGTACACACACACACATATACATATATATGCATGTAATAGGGTCACCAACTCACCTTCAGATGAGCTGGGTCTCTAGGGAAAAAAAAATAAGAGCGCTATTTTGTAGCATTTGCTGATTTTCATGGTGTAAATACTGTGGCTGATCTCTAACAGCATTAAGTCCCTGACTTCCCACCTAAGAACGTATATTTTCATGTAGAGAGGTCTCTGAATGGCAAACTCATTCAGTCTTTGATCTGGAAATATTGAACGCTTTTGTTTAGGAATTTAGTTGGAGATGGAATTCTGGTTGAGAGACATTTCTCTCAGACTTTGAAGTTGAGGGAGAATAGATAATCTCTCTGGTTTGGGAGGTGCAGAGATCAAGGAAGTCTTTAGGAGACTGGCAGGTTGTGAAGAACAGGAAGATAAAGAGACTGGGTTGGAGGGGGCGGTTCTGGGCACACGGAACAGCACGAGCAAATGCATGGAGGCGGGAGAGCACAGGTGCTCAGAGGGGAGAACGCAGGCGTCCAGGGAGGCCTGGGTGGGCTGGGGTCCTGGAGAGGAGCTTTCCTCCTAACATGCAAGCAGCCATCACCTTGCAGGTGTCAGAGGAGAAGATTCACATGATGAGAAAAATCAAACATGTGGTTTGCCCACTTTCTGAATAAACAAGAACAGAGATTTAGAAAGAGCAAAACAAAAATGCTGCTCTGAGCAGGAGCTACAACAGTAAAAGGAAGTGGGAAAATACATTGCAATGATCAAGAAAAAAATTGCATGGAGAGAAAGCACAGTTTGGCTTCACATCAGCAGAGGGGGAACTTCAAGATAGAACCCAGCTGGTGCAGGGTCAGCGGGAGAAAGAGACAGACTCCGAGAAAGCAAGGCGGTTGGGTTGGTTAGGTCACCTGTCACGGTGCCACAGTCTCCAGAGGTGACTCCCACAGCTTCCAGTAGTTTCAGCTTCAGGAATTTTATTTTTTTTTTAAATTTATTATTATTATTATTATTTTGGTAGAGACAGAGTCTCACTTTACCACCCTCGGTAGAGTGCCGTGGCATCACACAGCTCACAGCAACCTCCAACTCCTGGGCTTAGGCGATTCTCTTGCCTCAGCCTCCTGAGTAGCTGGGACCAAAGCTCCAGGAATTTTGTTAAATAACTCAGGGTTGAGTTTTAGAGCTTTCCTCAAACAGGAGAGAAGCTGAGAATTCAGCAAGGAAAGTGGCTGACCTGGAAAGCCCTAACCAGCCTCAGCAGCTCACTCACCCTCTGGAGATGGCTCAAGCCCACCTTCACCCAGGCCACAACCCGTCAGTCCCTTCTTCCGTGACTCCTCTGTATCCATAGCACTTATTTTATTAGTCATTTAAATATCTTGCTCCTTGGCAAGAATGTGAGTTTCTTGAGGACACAGACTCTGTCTTTTTCACCATTTTATCTCCAGTGTAGTGATTTTCAACTGGTGTGCCATGAGAGGATCTTAGGTGTGCTACAAAAATTTTTAAAGATTAATTAAATTATTTTCAAAAGAAGTTCTTTTTTTTTTTCCTTTAGAGACAGAGTCTCACTATATCACCCTCGGTAGAGTGCCGTGGCATCACACAACTCACAGCAACCTCCAACTCCTGGGCTTAAGCGATTCTCTTGCCTCAGCCTCCCGAGTAGCTGAGTAGCTGGGACTACAGGTGCCCGCCACAACCCCTGGCTATTTTCAGTTGCAGTTTGGCCGGGGCCGGGTTTGAACCTGCCACCCTTGGTATATAGGGCCAGCGCCCTACCCACTGAGCCACAGAAGTTCAAAGCACAGTAGGTGTTGTATTTTTCTTTTTTTACTTTTTTTCCTTACTTTTTAAAAATTAAATCATAGCTGTGTACATTAATGCAATGATGGGGTACAATGTGCTTGCTGGTTGTATATACAATTTGAAATACTTTCATGAAACTGGTTAACACAGCCTTTGCCACATTTTCTTAGTAATTTTGTTAAGACATTTATATATTTTTCCTTACTTTTTCTTTTTTGTTTTATTTTGATCAAGATAATTTAAGTGTGCCAGGGAAGTTTAACTATAGGTTTAAGTGTGCTGTGAGATTAAAAAAGGTTGAACAACACTGGTCTAGCAAGTGCTCAGTGAATGCTTTGCGGACCCTGAGTTGAACTGGAAAAGACCAACTGAGACTTCATTCTTCCCAACTCCCAGTGCACCGCTCTTCGGTGATATTCCACGAATTAGAATATTAATTCTGACTACAGTACTCAAGGTTGAGGGTGTTAATTCTGACTGCACTACCAACCTTTCTGTCATCTCTTCCAGACTCCATTCTGGTTCTGCAAAATAGGTGACCCAGCCCCTGGCGAGCCTGCTGGCACCCTGGCAGCCTGTGGGCAGGGCTGCCACCAGCACCAAGCACATGGGCATCAAGAGGGGTGGGGGCCGTAACATCTAGCTTCCCTAAACAGAAGTCTGAGTCTTCCCCACTTCAACGACTTCTCCTTCAGAATACCTTCTGTACTGAGTGTTCCCACACTGGTAAGTACACACACATACACACACACACCAGTTAGGGCAAGTTTGAGGTCACTGCAGGACAGGGGTCCAAGGTAAGCATCATTTTTTCACTCATTAAAGAGACCAGATGTGAGCACAGAAATGGGCATTTTTAAATGCCCATCATCAACTCTACCTGTTGGTTTTGATTTTAAAATAGCATTTAAGTATCTCAATAAGTTCACCTCTATTCTCAGGCCAAACTTGGTTGTGTTTGATTTTGCCTTTTTATTTATTTATTGTTAGGGATTCATTGAAGGTACAAAGAACCAGGTTATACTGATTGTATTTGTTAGGAAAAGTCCCTGTTATAATTGTGTCCCACCTCCAAAAGGTGTGTCACACATCATCATTAATTTTGCCTTTTTAATGGAACTCTGTCCATGCTCTAGTGACCAGTCAGCAAGGGAACGGCATTGCAGTTCATGGGTGGGTCCCACCATGAGGCTGGACCTCCTTGCTCCCCACGATGTCCTGCTCTGTCATCCTCTCCACTGCCATTGTGCTTAGCACCCCCAGGGGACTCTCTTCCTTCTGTTCCTTGCCAGCCATGGGCCCATTGGTGGACTATGCCCTCCCAGCATCCCCTGCCTCCCCATCGTGGGGCTGGCTGCTCTCTACCACCTCCAGGCAACTCTTACTCGTAACCTAGACCTCTCAGGGCCCAAGGGACATTGGATGACCTATGGTCCACTCCTCACCTGCCTGCCTCCAATTCTCTGGTCTAGAAGCTCTCAAGCTGGACTTTATGTTAGAAGTACCTAGGGAACTTTTAAAACACATCAGTGCCTGGATCCTACCACACACCAAGAGAACTGGAATCCCTAAGGATGAGACCCAGGCCCCAGCATTTTTCAATCTCCTCAGGTGCAACCAATGTCTGGTTAATTTCCATTCCTGCCTCTTCAAAAGCCCTCAGACTCTCTTACATATTCTTCCACTCAACAAATATTAGTGGAGCACTTATCTCGTGGGAGGCACCAGAACCCACCTGTGACTCAGCTGTCATGCCTGAACTCAGACATCCACGGGGTTCTTTTTCCAGATACCCCCTCCAAAACCACAAGATGATTACTTAGGTATGAAGAAGATAAAAGTCTTTCACATTAGGTGAATTATCCCCCAAGCAATATCTCTACATTATAATAAAAAAAAAAAAACCAATCAAAACTTTCTTTTATAATCCGTTTTTTGTTATGCATATACATGTAGAAGGTTACTTACAGCCACAAGATAATCATGGAGATGACATATTTATTTTTATTAAATCATAGCTGTGTATGAGGTGACATATTTAACCAATTTTTGTTTTATGCCCTGCTGTTTATAATATTACAATTTGGAAGCATGATGTTTTATCCCATAAATACAAACATACAAATACCTATTCATCAAAATATATAACCATAAAAGAAAGGATTAATCATCTTGACTTTAAAATTATAGCTTCTCTTCACCAAAGACTAAAGCAAAATCATATAGCACTATAAGAGAAGAGAAAAAAGCGTATGGCCTGAGAGATGAAATCTGAAATACAGAAAACAATAAATCTTAGTAAATGGAACATAAAACCTTTTAAAAGTATCAATAAAAAGTCAACCAAAAAGAAAGTTTGGCAAAAGATTTGGAAAAAGAAACTTACAGAAGAGGAAATAGAATGCTCAATCTCATTAGTACATGTAATTGGGAAGATAAAAATTTCAAATTACAATGAGATGCTATCTCATATCCAAAAGCCATTTTTATCAACAGAATGGGAAAATTAGGAGTCTGAACACTAACTAGCTTATGTAAGAAAGTAGACCCACAGGAACTCTTACACATTGTTGGTGAGTATGCAAAATTGGTTCAGCTACTTGGAAAAGCAATTTGGGTATAGAGCTTCCTATGTGTTTCTCTAGGGTAGATATGAAAGCATTTACAAGAATATTCGGAGCAGCATTGTTTGTGACAGCAAAAATTTAGAAACAGATTTTAATGGATTATGGATTAAGCTATCACCAGAAAAAATTAATATGCTGAAGACTATCCATACAATGAAATATTATACAGCAATACAAATGGATCAGCTAGACTCACACATTCAAAACAGATGGAGTTCACAAACATTGAGTTCCACAACAACCAAACCAAAAAATAAAAAAGCAAGCAAGCTTTAATAAAGACATACCTCAGAATACCACTTGCAGTTTTTAAATACTTAAAACATATCAGAATATAGTTTAGATATATACTGTAACAGTACAAAGAAATGCTAACAAGTTCCCATTTGAGGCTGGTGGTTCTGGTGGCGGAGAAGAGGCTGTATGCAGGGAGGGAAACGTCAGGGCCTTTGATCATCTATTTTTTAAAGCAGTGAGTAATGAGCACACGTGTGTTACTGTACTATGCTTTCTATCTCACTGTATATCTTAAATATTTCAAAATTAATTTAAAATATATTTAATTACATTGAGAAAGTCTGTTTTTTATTTGGGGGTTAACATTAATTGAGTAATAGCCATTATATAAATAGCCTACATAAGATTTCTTTTTTCCAGTAAAGTCTTTATGTGGTAAAATAGGGTGCTGTATTTAAAATTCTTCAGAGGTATGGATAGAGTTTCTCTGAAATTTGCTAAGTAAAATCCTAGAAAAATGGACAGGGACTCAGAGTCCCTGAGGGTCCTTTGCTGAAGGTGAGTAAACACTCTATGCCCCCGAGGGGAACAAGGGCAGAGTGGGCCCCTTTGTATAACTGAAGAAGTTAAAGGAGCAAGAGTTAAGCAACTTACCCAAGGGGATCGAGCTGAGCGCCAACCCCAGGCCTTACTGGGAAGGCCATGCTTTTATTTGTGTATTTACTTATATCTCAGTTTGCTCCAGAAAAGTCTTAAGATGCTGCACAAAGAGACTTTAAATTAAGTAAGAGCTTTAAAGTGGCTTATAAATAAGATGTGAATGTTTATAACAGCACAATTCACAATTGCAAAGATGTGGAAACAACCCAAACGCCCATCAATACACGGGTGGATTAGTAAAGTAAAATGTGGTATATGTACAACCATGGAGTACGACCAAGCCAAAAAAAAAAAGTGCTGATCTAGAATCTTTTCTAACAACCTGGATGGAATTAGAGACCATTCTCCTAAATGAAGTATGGCAAGAATGGAAAAGTAAACCATGTACTCAATACTAAATTGGAACGAGCTGACCAACACTTACGTGCACGTAGGGAAGTCAAACTTAATGGAAATCAAGTAGGCGGGAGGGGGGAAGACGGGTTGGGTAAATTCACACCTAATTGGTACAATTCACACTGTCTGAAGGGCACCCTTAGAACTTTGACTCAAAATGTACAAAAGCAAACAATGTAAACAAAACATGTGCACCCCTGTAATATTCTGAAATGTTTAAGGCAAAAGAAATTTAAAAAATAAATTTCATGTGAAATTCACATCTTTCATGTGAAAGACCTGCCTGAGAATGAGCATGGGAAAGATGAAGCGAGTAGGGAGATCAGTGCGCACAGTGTCACAATGACTGCCACAGGGCACAGGCTCCTGGTGAAGCGGGAGACGGGCCAACCAGGTCTAGTGCCAGGGCAAAGAAGGCGGTGGCACCTTCCACCACCCGCATGCAGTGCCCAGGGCAAAGGGCTTTCCAGCACCACATCGCATACTGCTCCCCACCCCTGTGTCCTCCACTCCCGCTGTCACTTTGGGGATAAGGCGTTTTTTTCCTAATTAGTATTGCCACTACACTCAGAGAGCCTACTGGGCTAGCAGAGGCGGAGATGCTACATCCCACTGTGCCTGGGAAACAGGCAGTCAGAAAAGATAAAGAGGCCATCCTCTCGTTAGCACTGAAGTGGTAATTAAAAAAATAAACACAGAAGTCATGCAGAAGCCCTCTGAACTAAACACAGAAAACCTGGCTGGTGCAGTCCTGTTAGAGAAGCTGTTTTCCTCCCACAAATATCAGATGAAAGAGAAGACATTGTTTATACGATAAAGTCGTGTCATCTACAGCCACGAGGAAAAAACTCAGCCTGATATTGATTATGCATTAAAAGGGAAAGAAAAAAATGGTCTAGAATATAATCCACAAAACAAGAAGTACCCGATGGAGGCCAGCACAAGGAAGCTTTAGAGAGACTTACAAACAAGATGTAAACTTAGAGGAGGAAAACAAAGCCCTAACTACTCTACTTCATGTTGCAATTATGTCGAAAGGCTTTCCGTCACACATACAGCGCAAACATGAAGGCATCGAGATTTCATAAATGTAATAATTCAGCCACAGCTGACAAAGCTGAGGGTAGGTAAACATAGCGCGATTCCCAGATTCCGAAAATCAAACCCAGGGTCTGCCTGGGAGAACACAGAAGTTAAAGGCAACAGCAAAAATGTGACATCCCTTAACCAACTTCTTTCCTTTTATTAGAGACACCACTGATAGCAGGCACTGCTGGATGACTTCAAGTACGTAAAATGACATCGTATAACAGAGAACAAGCCAACAAGAGTGTCTGATTATGCAGGAGGCAATTATCCAGACTGGAAAACCCATGTCTGAGCCTCTTCCATCCTCCTACACGCCTTCTGATTCCTTCCCTCTCCTTAACGTTAAATGAAGACAGGAGAGAGTGGGGAGGAGGATGATATTCAAATCAGTCAATTTCGCTTCACGGTCAGCAGTTCTGGGAAATAGACTTGATGGGCAAGGAAACAGAAACCACCTGCTAAAAACGAGCTGTAGAGACTTCCTGTGGATTGCAGTAATCCCTGCTGCCTCTGTCCTCAATTTTATCATTGATAAGCTAGAGCTGCCTTAGAGAACCAAGGGCTAGATGTCTGCCCTGCTTGGCTCCACAAGGCTCTCCCTCGGAGGACCTGTGACCCTGAAGCATCTCTGAATTTTAGCCTCTTCTGGTGTTCCATCAAGAATTAGACCACACTCTCAGACACCGGTGTCTCAGGATCACTCATGCCGGGATACCCCATGACCCTCAGTCATCAAGTCCAAAGATGACTGCACCTCAGGGGTAATGAATGCACATCAGACACTGATTCCCGTTTAAAAATTAATCTCGTTAAAATGAATCCCATTTAAAAGTAAGTAACCCATGTGCAAGATGTCAAATGCCCCCTTCTTTAAAAGGAATTTTACTTAGTAAAAACAATCATCATTTCTAAACTGTTATTGGTAAAAAGCACTACTCACATTCTAAAGACATAAAACCTAGGTGAAACGCTTTACAATTAAAAGCTCAACCTTTTCAGAAAGATATCAGATGCCGGAGACCGGCAGGGCTTCTCCTGGGAAGGTCCCCAACGCCTGAGACCCAGCCCCAGCTCCTCCGCAGCAGCTAACACATGCGGGGGACAAGCCCCCTCTGCACCTTGACCTTCTGAGGCCATCATAGCTTATTTCAAGAGGCAGCGTTTGTAATCTTACTTCCTCTCTTTATAGTATTTTAAGATTTAGGGAGGAGAGGAGAGGAGAAGAGCATCACAAGGAAGCAGCCTTTTTACAAGCAGGTGACGGACCTAAGGAAAGGCTCATGGCAATGCTGCCTCCTCCGCCCTAAGCCCCACTTAGTTAGAAGGGGACACAGAATGAACACACCCATTGGTGGAGAAGAGAACAGAAAAATACCAAAGCAAAGAGTTAAGTAAGTCCCAAAAGATCATTTCATGTTTAACCAAAGTACATTTCTTTTTGTAAAAATGGTAAAAGTTCACAGCCCATCTTGGATCCACAGGCATCTTCCTCTTCTCCTGGCTAAATACCAGGCTGAGTAACATCCCCTTGTCTAAGAGAGGAATAGGAGCAAGCCACTCCCTTCCACTCTCACTCTAACGCTCTGAAGAGCCTCAGGTTCTTACTTCCAGTACTCAATGCATTAAAAGGCCTCATCACAGAACCTCAGGAGCTCTGTGTCCAGCACCAGGCTCCCTGCTCACACTTGGACATCGGGGAACATGGCTTCCTATCTCTTTGGTCAGGCAGTGAGAGCAATCCTGGCTTGCTCCCCCACATGTATGGGAATCCCTGATCTAAGGAGACTGCCTCACATGCTATTCTCTCAAAACTCCCACACTCTAATCTCTGCCCAACACTATGAGCAGCAATGTGGATTCAGAGGCTCCACTCCCCTGGGATCTTGCCAAAAACATTACTATATCCAATAGGCCTCCGGGCCCTTGCATGAAAGATCTTATATTTTATATCATAGTTTTTTATTTTGGGGACATGTATCTCAGCTTGGACTGCTGTAATGAAATATCACAGATGCCAAAGTTTGATCTACAACATTTATTTCTCATCTATCATTGTTCTGGAGGCTGAGAAGTCCAAGTTCAAGGTGCCAGTGGATTTCATTCCTGGTGAGGGCTCTCTTCCCATCTTGTAGACAGCTACCTTCACATGGGCTTTCCTCAAGGCATCCTCAAGAAGAGAAGGAGAGAGCTCTCTTTTCCTTCTCAAAAGGGCACTATTCCCACCCTCATGACCTTATCTAAACTGTATTACTTCTCAAAGGTCTCACCTCCAAATACTATCACATTGGGAGTTCGGGCTACAACACATGAATTTGAGGAAGAAACATTCATTCTATATTAATTATAAACATTTTTATTTATGACACAATGATGTCTATATGTAAAGTTAAAGGGCTACCCCTCCAGGAAAGAAGCTTAAAGGGGTTACTTTGATAAATACAATTTATTGCCAAGTCAGTATTCACCTGAAACCTCCCAGTATCCCATTAGACATTCAAATCTGTTGTTACAATATTTAACATTTTCTCTATTATGAAAGGATTAACATATAAGACTGTGACCTAAAATATAAAACTCAGATATTCTGCTTTTCTTCTGCCCTGACACTTTGTCACCACATTCAAATTCACTGTCCCCATGTCCTAACAGGAGGACTTTAAGAGACGCAATGCTTCAGAAAGGCGATAGTGCACAAGTGGGACCCCAAGGGAGGCACAGCTACAACTGCGTTCTGCTGAGTATTGGCTTTTATGTCAAATTTTTATGTCAGGAACTAAGTTTGGCAATTTAAAGTATAAAGTCATTCAAAATATTTTTATTAAAAGAGGACTGAAGTAGAATGCAAAGTTCACATGAATTTTGAAGCTAAAAATTGAAATGCCACAAAAATCTTATACTTACACAAGATTTTTTTTAGCTGTCTGAGGCAGGCATTCCCTCTACCAACCCTCAGACTTGAATGGCTCTAAGAAGCCTCGATTTAAGGAAGACCAATTCCTAAAGCTTAGAACTTGGTGTGTCCAACACAGATTCTCTGAAACCACATCATCAAGCACAAGGATGTGAGATTCCCAGGGTTCCCCAGTCAGTCATGTGGCCAAAATACAGCCCTGGGAATGGTGCCTGGTGAATACATCAGCAGGTCTATATGAGCTTGGCATAGAACCAGCGGGCAACTCCATGCATTAGAAAGCTCTGCCTTACACTCTGGGAGGCGGGTGGATTGCCTGAGCTCTCCGGTTCAAGACCACCTAAGCAAGAGCGAGCCCCCATCTTTAAAATTAGATGGGCATTATGGCAGGCATGTGTAATCCCAGCTACTTGTGAGGCTGAGGCAAGAGAATAGCTTGAGCCCAAGAATTTGAGGTTGCTATGAGCTATGATGCCACACCACTCTACCAAGGGTAACAAAGTGAGACTCTGTCTTCAAGAATGGAAGTAGTATCCAATGTTCTCAACCCTACTATGAAACTAATTTATAGTTTTCATACGAAGACTATAACCCAATTATAGCACAAGAATATGGGGAAAGGGCCAAGGGAGGGGAAGGAACGGGAAGAATGCATGGAGGGAGGGAAATTGGTGGGACCACACCTACAGTGCATCTTAAAAGGGTACAGGTGAAACTTACTAAATGCAGAATATAAGGTCTTAACACAATAACTAAGAAAATGCCATGAAGGCTATATTAACCAGTTTGATGAAAATATTTCAGATTGTATATGAAACCAGCACATTGTACCCTATGATTGCATTAATGTACACAGCTATGATTTAATTTAAAGAGACTCTGTCTTAAAAAAAGAAAAAAAAAAAAGCTCTGCCTTCCATTGCACAGAAATCTTCATCTCTGTAACTAGAAAACTTGCTCCAGCTGCTCATCCAGTGCCACCCACACCCTAAAATTCATCAGTGCCACCTATCTGTCCTTCTTGTCAAGTTTGCTGCAACCTGTCACTAGGATATTAGCACTACCCTCCTCATCTCTTTCCAAACCCTACACTTTTCATAACAGGAAGAAACTTAGAGGAACAGAGACAATGATGACCTATCACTAAGTTTATAGCCCTCAGGCTAAGTCCATCTGCAGGAAGAAGATGCATGAAGTCTAAGAGGTCCAGGAGTTAACAAGTCTCAGTATCAGCACAGCTGGGCCCTCTACTTTTCAGTAATTGCCTAAAAAGCACTAACTTCCTTCCTCATAGTGGGAAGGTGTTAGCATCTGGGTGGCAGGGCTCCCAGGGAGAGACAGCTGCACTCAAAGTAGCAATGAGATTTAGTTTAGTTCCACAAACTTTCACCAAGCATCTATACACCAAAAATAAGTAAGACTGAGTGCTTATGCCTTCCAAGAGCCCACAGTTTGGAGAGAGGAGTGGGATGGGAGGGACACGAACAGGAAGCAATCAGTTCAGTAACAGGAGGTAAGAGCCAGCAATGGCCACAGGGTATGAGGGGAATTCAGTCAAGATGCATTTAGCTCCATCTGGGATTCAGGCAAACTTTCAGGAAATTACACTGGAGATCAATGTTGAAGGATGAGTAAGAATGAACCAAGTGAAGACCGGTGGAAGGAGCATTTCAGGCAGACAGAACAGCACCAGGAATGGCAAAGAACAGCATTCACACGGACAACCCCAAGCTATGTGCTAGGGACAATGCGGCGGGACAGGGAGAAAGGGGCCAGGTCACAGATGGCCGCTGAGGTAAGAAACTTAGGCTTTGCTTGGTGGACAAAGGTGTGGCACTGTTGGACTGTAGTTCACTGGATCACTCTGGCTGAAATGTGGGTAGACTGAGGGAGGACTAGGGATCAGAAAGGAGCTCTTCATGACCCCAGTGGTTCTCAAATGCACTCCCTGAAACAGCAGCACCAGCACCATGTGGAACTCATCAGAAATGGAAACTCGGGCCCCACCCCAGTACTGAACCAGAAATTCCAGGGGTGGGCCCGGAAATGTGTGCAAGAACTGGCCCTCCAGATGACTGTGCTGCTCACTAAAGTTTGAGAACCACTGGTGTAGATAAAAGATGATGACTTCCTGAACTATAAGCAGTGGTGGGGAATGATATGGCTTGAATGTCTCCTCCAAAACTCACATTGAAATTTGATTGCCAATGTGACTTATTAATAGGTGAATAGGTGAGAAGTCTGCCCTCAAGGATTAATGCTATTATTGCAGGAGCAAGTCCATCATCAAGGGAGTGGGCTCCTGAAAAAAGGATGAGTTCAATGCCATTTCCATGCTCCATCTCACACACTCACATGACTTCCCTTCCTCCATGTGATGACACAGTATGGAGACCCTTACCAGAAACGGACACAATGATCTTGGACTTCCCAGCCTCTAGAACTATGAGCCAAATAAACTTCATAAATTACACAACCTGTGTCATTCTGTTATAGCAGCAGAAAATGGACTAAGACAGGGGAATAGACGATAGGGATGAATTTGAGGCAGATATAGGTCATAGAACCAACTGAAACATGTGTAGGTAAGAGAGAAGAAAGACGTGAATTCCAAAAGATCTTGTCTTGAGTGACTGGGCAGGTTTATTAGGAACACAGGAGGCAAAGTAGGCTTATGGGGCTGTTGAGTGAACACTGAATATGCTGAGTTTGAGCTGTCTCTAGGCATCTAGAGGCAAAGTCAGGCTGTGAGATATATGAATACAAAGTTCAGAGAGAATGACACCAGCAGGTAGGAGAGGCAGGTAAAAATCTTGCTATCACTCAAGGAAGACCAAAGACAAGGGCTCCAGAGAACATCTCAGCATCAGAGGGCTGGGGAGAGGTAGAAAAGTCCATGTCAGAGTTGGAAGGAGGAAAAAAAAGAAAAGAGAAAACAGCTGATCCTCCCAGAACCTCAGATACTCCTACAGGACATAGCTAACTAGGTCTCATTCCTTAACTTAGAATATCTAGTTACATAACTCACCACAATCGATATGAGTCAATATGTGAGCATCTCCAGAGATGCCGAAATGGCATCGTGATAAAATTCAACACTCATTTAAAAATCCCTTCACACACAGTCTCCTCAACATCCATTCTCTCCTTTCTCTTCCCAGGGGTCACTGAATTCTGTTGGGGATCCATATGGTTCTAAACAAGTCGTGAATATATGCGAATATGACTATTCATTTAATTTCCCTAGCTAGAGCAGTTAGTGTAGCTACTACAAGTGACTTGGGCTGGTCCAAACAAAATCTGTCTCAGGATTTTGCTAGCAATGCTGAGAAACAACTATTGCACTTTTTTCTTTAAAGAAATATTCTCAATGCTGGTCAAAAAGAAACACGTAGCCAGGTTGTTACTCTAACATCCTGACACTACATGAGAATGCCATGGAAAGCAGAATGGAGAAATGGAAAGTAATCAGAACCTTTGTACCACCACCAAATTACCAAATCATGACTTTCTCAATGCCATCTCTCTACCTCTGGAGTTTTCAGTTACGAGGAACCAATAAATTGCCTTTTTCTTTCTAAGCAAAGTTGAATGAATTTTTTTGCGCTTAAAACAGAAAGAATCCCACTGGAAACAAATGACTTTCCCTTATTGATATTAGGAAGAGAGCCTATCCTCTGGATGGAGAACAGGCCACACAAGCAACCGCTCTACAAGTATGTGGCTTCCCAAAAGGAGGGATATGAAAGGATCACAATCCAAAGGACTCAGGTCAAGGCCAACACCTGAGGAAAGGAGAAATTATATTCTAACTGATGATAACAGAACCACTTTTCACAACTGTCTTTGAGTCAAGAACACTTATGGAGTTCCAGGAAAGCTTTGAACCCAAAGCTAAAGCATCTCCCACGCCAACCACCTTCTGCCAAAGTCTCTCCAGTCATGGTGGTCACTGGAAGAATCCTCAAGATAGATTCATAGGAAACTCATTCCCAGAAGGCTGGCATGTTCAAACGATTTGTCCCTGGACACCTTTATACTTGAAGGTGAACGTGGCTGGACATATTAATAGAATAATTGGCTCACTTCTTCTTTTCTAGATTATTTTTAACATGTTCCCCTGTTGTCTCTGGTCATAAAGCAACACTGTCAGAGGCTGAAACCAGTATGATTTTTTTCCTTATGAATGGTTTGGTGTTTTTGCCTAGCTGTCCCCCCAAACACTATGTATTAACAGAATATGTATTAAGATTGACCATTCTGGATCATTTCTCCCTATATACAATGTGATCTGATTTTCACTTTCAGAGACTTCTCTTATAAATGAATTACACATGTACATGCACACATATTAATATATGAATCTACAGATATAACATCTATTTTATATGTAGGATATACATGTATATATGATAAATTATATAAATGCATCCCTTTGCTCGTCTTCCATTATCACCACTTCTCTATTTTTTCTTATTTTTCATTTCTGTATTTTTCTTCTTCCTTTCTAATTTCTATTTCTTTTATAGTACTTTCTGCGATGTTTATTCATTCTATTTCTTCCAATTTGACCTACATTTCTTAGATTTTTTTTTTTGCTTTTATTACTATTTCTTTTCTGAGTCACCAACTCTTTTATATCTTTCTGTTGTCTAATCATGCAATCTTTGTTTTTCTAATTTGGATTCATCCTGTTCTTTCATAAATTTTAATCGTTTTCTTAATTTCTGTTAGCTCACTGAAATACTAGATTGCAGTTCTCCTGTTTTGTAGGCATATTGTTCTCAGGTGTCTCCACTGTCTTCCTATTGGAACTTCAAATCTAAACCAAGCCCTCCGCTCCTGGGGGACTAACCCCCCTTTCCAGGATGAGTACTGAGGGAATTTCCTGGGTTCCCCAGGCCTCGGGGCCACCAGAAGCCCGTCTATCTTCCAGCCTCTTCCTGCAGAGTTCCTTTACTGTCAGTGGCTTGTCCCCACCTGCTCACATTTTTAAGTTTTAGACATTCTCTGAAACTCAGTTTTTAAAAGATGTTGTTTTTTAGATCGCATGCTTTGTTTATATTATCACTGTCTATTTTTTATGAGGGGATGTAAGGGGACTAAAATTATACCATGAAAGCATGCTCCATGAACCAAAAAAAATTAACTTGAATTTTACTAAAATTTAAAATTTCTGCTTTCAAAAGACACCATAAAAAGAATGAAAAAACAAACCACAGACAAGGAGAGAATATTTTCAAACACTTATCTAATACAGGACTTATATCCAAAATACATAAAGAACACTGAAAACTCAACATAAGGGCAACAAACAGCCAGTTAAAGAAAATGGACTAAAGATTTGAACAGATCTCTCACCAAAGAAGATGCTTACCATCATTTGTCATTAGGCAACTGCTTATTAAAATAATAAAATGCCATTACATACCTATTAGAATGGCTAAAATCTAAAAAACCGTTGATCCTAATTGCTGGCAAGATGCAGAATACTCATTCACAACAGCAAAAACAAAAACTTAATAAAAAAATTCTTTCATTCAGGCTTGGCGCCTGTGGCTCAACGAGCTAAGGCGCCAGCCACGTACACGTTCGAATCCAGCCCAGACGCCAAACAACAATGACGGCTCTAACCAAAAAAAAAAAAAAATGGCCCGGCGTTGTGGTGGGCGCCTGTGGTCCCAGCTACCTGGGAGGCAGAGGCAGGAGACTCGCTAAAGCCCAGGAATTAGAGGTTGCTGTGAGCTGTGATGCCATAGCACTCTATCCAGGGTGACAGCTTGAGGCTCTGTCTCCAAAAAAAAATTCTTTCATTCAAACATTTCAACTGTTGTTTACTGAGCACCCACTATGTTTCAGTGACTAAGGAAATAAAACTGCTCACCGCTATCCAAGTTAACACATGGTTTGACTCAGAATTAGAACCCAGACCCTGACTCTGGAACCTATGCATTCATGCACTGTTTTACACTCTCAGACCATGTAAGTGTCAGCAAATAAGACTGAAATAAATGGATTAATTTGAGGCTGTCTTCCTGGGTGGGAAACCAAATGGCATGTCTCCCCCAAATTAATCTATCTATTCATTACCATAAATGTCTTCGTACAATTTTTTAACTTGGGAAATGATACTCAAATCCATGTAGAAGAATGAATGCCAGGAAGTGGCTAATAAAATTTTGAAGAAAGAGTTGTAAATGTTTTGTTATGCCAGATGTAAGAATATTTCAAAGATACAACTATTACAACATCATGTTTCTGGCAGAGAGTGATGAAAGACAAGAAACCTAGAACTGATCACATACATCTGTATGTATGTACACACACGCATATACATCCGGAGGGCGCCAAGAAGATGTATACATGTTTTAAGAAAGGAAAAGATGGTATTAAAATCATAATACTCAAGTCATGTTTGACCTTTGTAATTATAAAAGATACAATATGCAACATATCAGATAACAAAAGTTATCGGTATATACTAAGTGTTATAATTTTAATAATGTTTTTTCTTTCTTAAAATGTATATGCATTTTTGGCACCCTCTCTCTCTCTCTCTCTATATATATATATAGATATGAGATTCTCTCTCATATATATGATATGAGATTCATTATACAATAAAAGCGTCATTTTAGATCAGTGAGAAGACATGGATAATTCAACAATAATGTCTCAATAATTGATTAACTGTGTAGAGAAAAATTAAGTCAGGGCCATGCATCATGACAAATATCCAAATTAAACTTCCAGAAAGCTGAAAATTTTAAACAATAAGAAAAGAAACTGCAGGATCCCAGAATATTGAAAAACAACACAAGTAAATACTTCTATCATCCGAGGACTCAGAAGGCTTTTTGCCAAAAGTACATCAAAGACATAAACACTGAAGAAAAAGATTAAGATTTTTATTTATAAAAATGCATTTAGAAGTATAATAAATATAAAAATACAAAATAAACTGACAAAAACGAGTAATATACGATTAAAAAAGGGTTGGCATTCTCATCAGAATTTTTTAAAGCTCTAATAAGGTAATAAAAAAGGCAAACACCCCAATTTAAAAGGGTCAAGAAAAGGACAAGCAATTCACAAAGCAAATACACAAATGGGCTGTAAAAATCATGCAACAATGCTCAACCTCTCCGGCAATCCAAAAATGCAAACCAAAACAACTAGATTCCACTTTTTTGCTCTTCAAATTCCAAAGAGTTTGCACTGAATATCACCAGTGCCGATGAGAGTCTGGGCTATTAATATTTTCCTACCGTGCTGGAGGGAGAAGAAAACTGTCCCAGGGACTTGGAGCCCTTAACATACACTACATGCCTTCCTGGTCCCTGGTAACTGAAACAGATAGAACCTTAAAATGTGTTTTAGAACCTTTCAATTGCTGTCCCTTTTCCCGTTAATACACCTGCCATGATATTTATCACACAATAATTTGGTTGCCATAATTTCAAACTGTTGGGGGCCAGAGGACCCTAGGAGACAGATGCCAACTCCATCCAAACACAGTCAGAACCAGTAAATGATCAGCTGTGACAGAATACATCCCAGCACCCAACGCCCAAATCCATCTGCTACAACCAACACTCACAGAGATATTTGGTGAGTGGGTGTTTAATTTAATACATCTTTAAAAAGCTAAAAAAGCCATTGGTAAATGGAAGATTACTTTGCTCCTTGGCACAAAATGCAGGCTGCTAGAGAACTCAAGCTGCCAACGTTGCTACTTGGTAAAAGGTTTTTAATAGAAGACCAGACTGGAATTCTTTGTCCCACATATAACTATAGGGTAGTAATACTTGCCCCTTGGAAAGGGCAGATGCCAAATCTCTATTACTGGAGGATGTATCCTGGCATAGTAGGCAGTTTGTAAACGATAGATATTACGATGATGACCTCCCATTCATTCTTTTGGAAAATCCCTACTGAGCCTCACAGCAAGCCAGAAGTAAAATACATGCCTCATATTCGTTATCTAATTTAACAAGCCACACCACCACAGCACAAGCTCTTCAGCTTGCAGCAAAATGGGGTTCCAGAACAGTTGACTTGCTTACATGAAAATACAAACATCAACTTCTGGATTAGCTAACTATACCCTTCTCCTCCCAGTGCCACAGAAAGGAGAGAATTGTTTTATGTTCCCATTCAAATTATTGCAAAATGCTCTTCTAGACAGACCTCATGGTAAAAGATGGTTTCTAAACATTTGACTCCCAATGGGTCATATTGCCCAATAGATTGTCATTTTACAGATTATCGAATGAGGGCTAAAGGTATGCCAAGTGTCCACAGCCGTACACACGTGGGATGTCACCAGGAGATAATATTGAGATCTCTGTGCTGCCAGGCCAGGGGTTCTTTCACCCTGCCCCCTTTTTCCCTCCTGGTACCCACCCAAATTCTTTCCCTTCAAAAACAAAAGTATGGAATATCACATTTTCAGGATTTGCAAAGACAGAATGCTGGAATAGGCATATTTTGGGTCACCTTTATTCCCAATCTCTAACTCGTGATTCTGCTTATAGACTTGTAAATACAGGTATATATCATGTGCGTGAGAGAATGGCAGATAAACCACAGAAGTTAAAAGCCTTTACTAGCAATTCTGGAAGAGATTGCAAATTATTTTTAAGTGAAGAGGCTAATCATGAGATTAAAAATCTCCTCAAAGCCCTCATTTTACCTTTTTCCTTCTACTTCTTATTTTTCAAAGCCTGTTGGAGATCTGACATAATATGCCATGCCATAAAAGATGGGCTCATGATGCACGCGTCCACTAGCACGCGTCTCTCATTAGCCATAAGCAAGGTGTGTGTCAATGGCCACGTAAAACTCCAGACACAAAAAGGGAAGTGACAAAGGAAGGAAGGCAAGAGACGGTAAGAGGTGAACCTGATATGTGGTTGGGTAAATTGGGACAGTTTCCTATAAACTAGAAGAATCATCTTGGACCACGGAGATGCCTCACTAAAACTTAGATCCAGGTCAGGGTCCTTGAATAATAACGATAATCGGGGCCAGCAAGGTGTAACAGGGGAAAACTGTCTGAGGGTCAATGGCCTGTATGACCCTACACGATTTATTTCTCCTCTCTGAACCTCAGTTTTCTTGGGGGCAGTTCTCCTGTAAGTAAAACTAGAAAAACTGGACAGAATATTTTAACAAATATGTTTGAAAGTAGCAAAGAGATACAAAAGGAGTGAGACTTTGTCAGACCAAGATCTAGGAATGAAAGGAGGGTCAGCATGGCTTTGGTGCACATATCCCCTTCAAGGCCACTGGCAATTCTGAAAGCTGCAGCTGAGAAGCTGAGCAGAGAGTCCATCCACCTCACAGAGATGGAAGGACGAAAGTGGAGTTCAGGGCTCATCAAGGACAAAAGACCTTGAGAAACATGTTAGATTTTCAGTGGGACCCCAAAGGGCTAGGAACAGGACTGACCTGGAAATAGACCAGCTTTCCCATGTGTTGAAACTCTTGTTTGAAGCATCTCACTCACTAAATTATCAACACCTGTTCCTTGCCTAGACGCCAGCTAGAAGCAAAACTAAATACTGGAGGTATTGCTACTAATTTTGGAGGAATATGCTACCATTTATAGTACCAAATTGTCTCTAAAATTGTTCAAATTTCTTGTCCAACACTCTGTAAAAAATGAAGGGTTAAAAGAGAAAAAACAACAAAAAAAGAAAAGAAAATGATTGACCAAAAGCGAAAAGAAAAAAAAAAAAAAAAAAAGGGTGCCCGTAGCTCAGTGATTAGGGCGCCAGACACATGCACCGGAGCTGGTGGTTTGAACCCACAGAAGAGCCATCAGATCGTGGGGTTATCATACACAGACTTTAACTATGATTAACATATTCAAAGAATTAAAAGATAAGATACAAAATTGTGGCAAAGAACTGTGAGACTACAAGAAAATTAACCTGGAAATTTTAGTACTGAAAAATACCATAGTTAAATTAGTCAATAAATGGGTAGGTTTATAAGGATGTTAGGCACAGTGAACAGAGAACAGGGAAACTCAATAGGAGGCCAAAGGATAACAAATATAAGAAGTGTGAGAGACGTGAGGTACACAAAGTATCATACACAAGTAATTTCACTCCCAGTAAGATCTGAAAGAGAGGAGGAGTCAAACAATATTTGAAGAGAAAATGGCTGGGAATATTCCAATATTGAAGAAGTAAATCAAGTCATATAGTTAAGAAGCACTAAGAATGCTAAGGAGGAAAAAATATAAAGAAAACAATACCTAAGTGCATTATAAAAGAACTATTGAAAGCAAAATACAGGTGAAGAATATTTAAACACAGCCAAGGAATAACATACTTTGGTTTAGAGCAGAAATAATAGTAAGACCAACAGTGAACTTCTCAATACAAATAATGGCAGGCAGAACAGAGTGAAACGATATCTTCAAAATGTGAAATAAAACGCATGCCCAACTTGGAACTAAAGGTATACTTCAAAAATAATAATAAAGCAAAAATTTTCAGACAAACAAAACTGACAGAATTTGTTGTCACTAGGAAACTGGCACCAAAGAAAATATTAAATGGAGCTCTTTAGTCAGAAAGAAAGTAATCTCAGAGGCTCACAAGTGAAGAAAATAATGAACATCTCTGGAAGAAAATAAATTTGTGTGTAAATCTAAATGAATATTTGAGTGTAGAAAGTAACAGTAAGGTCTTTTTACAGATTGAAATGAACTACAAAAACATAAAATCAGAAGAGAAATAACTGGAATTGAAGTATTCTAAACTCCCATTGTAGAGCTATTAACATTGGGTTAATAAGTGGAGAGTAACTTCGTAATTTCTATTAATTACAAAAAAAGATATAAACAAAGTGCAACTAGCTAACAGAGGGGGGAAATGGAATAAAATACTTCAACTAATAAAGCAAAAATAGGAAAAATATACTTAACCTAGAATAGGTGAGGAAAATAGAAGGCAGATAGTAAGATAATAGCTTTAAATGCAAAAGTGTTACTGATTACATTTAATCCAAATGAAGTAGGTTTTTCTTTTAATAAGAGTAAACTCCTAAACCACCGATCTTCTCACTGATGATAATGACAAACTTTAGACAGCAAAAAATGACAACCTGACGTCTCTGGCAAGTGAACAAAAACAGGTAGATTGAGGGGGTATATACATTTAGAATCCAGCATCTGTTGACTTACTCAGTTTTTCAGATTGGTGTGAGGCCAAGCCACAGTCCCAGCAAGGCCTGGGGTGATCAAACTCTGATAGAGAAATCATCATCAATCCTATCTAAGGAAACAGAAGATGAAGCCTGGGGCAACAGAGAGCCAGAGAAGTCCAGAAAGGAGGGGAGAAGGAGAAATCTAAATTTTGTGTATGAACTCTGCCCAAGTCTCTGGATAACCCCTGAAACATATATGCACAGAGCAGACCCAAGAAGTGATAATTTAAAAAAAAAAACTCTTAACTGAGATTTGAGCTGCCATGCACCTCACATGACGGGGTGGTTACAGCTTGAGTCTTTTCAAATTAACTGCCTGCTCAAACCAAACACAAAAGAGACTCCCCAGTTATTCAGAACGTCCACGGTAACAATCCCCACACACTCCACATGAGAAGAATAATGACCCTCAGATGAGCTACATGTTAGAATTACTGGACAAGGACTTTAAGACTGCTAGTATAATTACGCTCTATGAGGTGAAGGAAAAGGTGTTCACAATAAAGGAAAAGAGAAGAAATATCAGCCAGAAACAGACAACACACACAAAAAGAACAGACATTTTAGAACTGAAAAATATAGTACTAGAAATACATATTCACCATATGGGATTAATAATAGACTACAGAGGAAAAAGTCTATGAATATGAAGGTAGATCAATAGAAATTACCCAACCTGAAGAGAGAAAAACAGAGAACTCAGGATCTGTGAATAATATCAAAAGATCTAATATATTCATAATTAAAATCCCAGGTAGAGAGAAATAAGAGAAAAGTATTTGCAGAAAAAAAAAATAGATGGAAAATCTTCCTAATTTGCTGAAAGATATATGTTTACATATATCTTTATAGATTTAAGAAGTTGACATCATAAACAAAATAAATACAAAGAAAATTATACCTGGGCACATTATAATTCATCTGCTAAAAGCCAAAGATAAAAGCAGCTCTATAAAAACTACACAATACACAGAGTGAAACAATAATTCAAATGATTTCTAAGTTTTCATGAGGAACTGTGGAGCCAGAAGACAGAGGAATAATAACTTTCAGGTTAAGACATTTCTGGACAAAGGAAAACTAAGATAATTCATTGCCTACACACCTGCAGTACAAGAAATGCTAACATAATTATTTCAGATGAAAAGAAATAGTATGAGAAAGAAACAAGACTGTTGAGGAAAGAATAAAGAGCATCCAAAATGGCAAATATAAAAGGTTATTTTACCTGGGTTAACATAAAAGAATAAATGTAAGAGGTAGAATAATACAGCTTCTACAATATCATGTAGACTATCTTCATGACTTTGGGGTAGGGAAAGATGTTTTAAAACTTCTATTCCTCAAAAGACATGTTTTCATTGTCCAAACTCGGATACTTCTGAGAATGTAAGGGAGCACAATTAATTATTCATCTGGAAGACTAGGAGTAACCTGGGACACTTAGGTACAAACTGCCAGTACCACCTCTGTACTCCCAGGTGAGTGCTCCACAGGTCTGGGCTCATATGTACATCAGAAGATACGTGCAAGAATGTTCACAGCAGCCTCAGTCACACTAGCTCCCAAATGGGAACATCTTGAATGTTCATAAACTTTAGAATAAGTAAATTTGGCATAAACATACAATAGACTATCATAGGCAGTGAGAATTGTTATATACTGCAACACAAAATAACATGAATTGATCTCTGCAATGTAGTATTAAGCAAAAGAAGCCCTATGTAAAATCATATATACTGTGTAATTTCATTTACCTAAGGTTCAAAACCAGGCAACATTATGGTTTGATAAAGTCAGGAGAGGATACAAGGGAGCAATGATTGTGAGGAGGCACAAGACAGGCTTCTGAAGGGAAACTGGCTCTGTCTCCTGACCTGCTTGACCGTTACGAAAGTGGTAATTCATCAAATAGTATACTTAGGTTTTTTGAACTTTTCTGTTCATCTATTATTCAATTTAAAACTTTATAGAACTGAAACCTAGGCCTACAGGCAATACACAAAACTGTAAACCCCCCAGAAGACAACATAGGGAAAATCTAAACAATCTTGAATTTGGTGATAACTTTTTAGATACTACACCAAAGGCATAACCCATGAAAAAAAATAATTGATAAGCTAGTCTTAAAATGAAAAACCTCTGCTCTGCAAAAGACACTGCCAAGAGAATGAGAAGAGACGGCACAGAGGAGAAGAAAACATTCGCAAAATACATATTGATAAAAGACTGTTCCTCAAAATATATTAATACAAAGAACTCTTAAAACTCAACCAACTTATCCCAAACCCTGACAGCATCAAATGCTGACATGAATGTGGAACAACAGGAACTCTCATTTGTTGCCGGGAGGGATGCAAAATGATACAGTCTCTTTAGAATATAGGTTCTTGGTTTCTTATTAAACTAAACACAGTCTAATCATACAGTCAGCAATTGCCCTCCTTGGTATTGAGTGAATACCACATTCATTTGAGTAAATGAACTAAACATTTATGACCACATACAAACCTGCACACAGATATTTACGGCAACTTTGTTTATAATTGCCATACTTGGAAGCCACCAAACTATTCTTTGAAGGTGACCTGACAAGTCAGCTATGGTACACGTGGACAACGCAATATTAACCAGCACTAAAGAGAAATGAGCTATCACGCCCTGAAAAGACCAGGAGGAGCCATAACGCACATGACTAAGTGAGCGAAACCAATCTGAAAAGGCTACACACTGTAGAATTCCAACTACACAACATTCTAGAGAAGGCAAAACTACGGACAGAGAAAAGATTAGTGGCTGCCAGGGATTAGGGGAAGAGGAGGGATGAATAGGCAGTAAAACTATTCTGTAAGACACTAGAGCAGTGGATAGATTATCTATACATAAATAGGTTTGTCAGAACTCATGGAACGTACAACACCAAGCGTGAACCTAAAGTAAACTATGGACTTTGGGTAACAATGATGTGCCAACGTAGGTTCATTAACTAACAAATGAACCACTGGGGAGGGGATATGGATAGTGGGGCAGGCAGTGCATGTGTTGGGGCAGGAGAAATATGGCAACTCTATCCCTATTTTGCTGTGAATCTTAAAATTTCTCTAAAATAATAAAGTCAATTTTTTTAACAAAGAAACCACTTCAGTGCTTACGTATACTGTGAAAGATATGCAAAATTATCTGTATTCTCATCAACACTATATCCATACTTTTATTATTAAAATTTACTAAGTTCCATGTGATTCAGTAGGGCTGCTGCAGGTACAAGGCCATAGGACTGCCGTCAGACGCTCTAACTTTCAGCCAGGAATATTTAATGACATAGCATGATAGGACTGGCAAACCATTTTGAACTCAGCCAGCATTTGCTGAATGCCAGGTCCACTCCTACCCAGGAGGGCAGTGCATTGTAAGGGTGAGAGCCAGGCTGCCTGGAAGAGCCAGAGCTCTTTACCCAGTCTGTCACTTAGGATTCTGAGCTCCACGTGTGCTGATGAGAGAGCCCAAGGTTCATCCTGATGGGGCTTCTTAGGGAAGGTGCCAGTAGGCTGGCAGGGAAAGGAAAGAAGCTGGGACCACGAGGTCTGCCTCGTAGCTGGTCCTTGGTAAAGGGAGTACGGGGACAGACACACTTGTAACCCAAATCTCAGTGTCTGCCTCAGTCCACAGGACAGTCTGGTGTAGGATAAGAACTCTAGCTATGATGCCAGATCGCCCAATATGGCTTGTGTACCCTCGAGCCACAGTACCTCTTGAGTTGTTGAGTATTAAATGGGATAATCTATAAAGTCCATAGTAGATCATCTGAAATGCAAATTACTCACTTAGTATTACCTGCTACCCAGTGCCCCTAGCCTCTGACCCTCTCAATATCCCACACCCGCTAGCCCAGCTAGTCCAGTGCAAGAGTGGGAAAGGGGCATACACAATAGGAACAAAACTTCTGGTGGGTCTTGACAGTGACAATGACACAAATTCCTAAACCTAGTGGTGGCAGGCTCAGTTAAATTTCCCAAAGAGATCCAGGTTACAATCCCCAGAACCTGGGAATGCTACTTTATAGGGTAAAAGGGACTTTGCAGGTGGAAAGTCCCTTTTACCCTAATGGAAATATTAGGAAAAATTAAATAATGGAAAAATGGAAATTAAATGGAAAAATTATTTGGGGTCATTGGGGCACAGGGCCCTCCATGTAATCAGTGTTCTCACAAAAGGTAGGTAGAGGGAGCTCTGACAACAGGAGAGGAAAAGGTGATGTGACGATGGAAGCAGAGGTTGGGGTGATAGGGCCACAGCTAAAGAAAGCAGGAAGAGGCAGAATAAATCCTTGGGAACCTCTGGAAGGAGCCATCCCTGCCAACACCTTGATTTTAACCCGTAAGACTTATCTTAGCCTCCAAGTACAAGAGGATAAAGTTTTACTGTTTAAAAGCCACTATATTTGTGGTGATTTGTTACAGCAGCAATAAGAAACTTAACACATTGCATTGGAATCTTGGTCAACACCTGGGCATCCCGATGGCAAAATCGAGGACTGGGGGAGGATGCTGGCAAGACCTCTCAGCGCCACGGCCACTAAGCCAGGTAGAGGTCAGGGCTGGGCTGGGCTGGGCCTTAGCACCAGGACAATCCAGAACAAAGCAGGGAGCTGAGGCAGAGGCCAAGTCCCAAGGACAGAGCCTTCACTGAGGACAGCAGAGGACTGGCACTTCAGTAGGCACATGGCAGCAAACACACCTCCAGACCCTTGGCAGGTGGATCTGCACCCACATCTGCACTGCCTGTCTCAGCCAGGGTGGGATCCGGGCCAGCTTCTCAAAGTGTATTCTGTGGACTGGAGCTGGTCTCAGACCTCACAGCAATGAGATTAGGGCTTAGAAACGTCCAGCAACTTGGCATTGCCATGACTTTTTGGAAATGTAATTTTTTTTGCAGTTTTTGGCCAGGGCCGGGTTTGAACCCACCACCTCTGGTATATGGGGCCAGTGCCTTACTCCTTTGAGCCACAGGTACCGCCCTGGAAATGTAATTTTATTGTGGTTGAATCTTCTAGTGAATACCATGGTTGGCATTTTTGAATGTCTTTTTTTTCTTTTAAAGCCATTTTCTAGGTATTTACTTTCATTGTATTTTATAAAAGCATTGGTCTATAATAAATTGGAAATTTAAAACCCACACCCACACCTCCCCCTATTCCTATACAACCAATAGCACTCTTGACAACACAGAGACGGTGCCTATAGGTGGCTAGGGAGGAGACAGAAGCTGGTGTGACCTGCCAGCTCCTCCAGAGGAGGGCTTGCACATGAGTGCCTGAAATAGAAGGCTGAGGTACTTGGGAGGCCAAGGCGGGTGGATTGCTGAGCTCACAGGTTCGAGACCAGCCTGAGCCAGAGCAAGACTGTCTCTGAAAATAGCCGGGCGTTGTGGCAGGTACTTACTTATAGTCCCAGCTACTTGGGAGCCTGAGGCAAGAGAATCGCTTAAGCCCAAGAGTTTGAAGTTGCTATGAGCTATGATGCCACAGCGCTCTAAAGCGAGACTGTGTTTCAAAGAAAAGAGTGAGGTGCCACCAAGGCACAGGCTAGGTGAGCACCTGTGCTCACAGCCTTGGGAATGAGCCTGTCTATCAGATGAGCACAGACAAAGCTCTCCAGTACATGCCTTTCCTCGTGGCCACTTTCCTACTTAGGGAGGTGTGTTCCACTTTGTTTTCACTTTCTCAGTGCACACTGACCCCGAGCAGGGGTGCATCCTGAGTAGCAAGATAAAGCTGGCCCAGTGGGACACCCCGCTCCCTATAATCCAGAATGAGAAATATGCAAGCAGAGGGAGTTGAGTTCTTGGGCTGCACCACCATGTTTGTCAAGTACAGAACAGTACAAGAATATTTTGCACCCCTTTTTCTTATTTGGACTTCCAGATACCCTGAGTCTGAGATCGCCACTCTCACTTTACGGAAAGATTGAAGCCTTTTCAGACAGGCAAAAGGCTGGGATTCAGGCGCAAGCTTTGGAAGTTTAAGACCTATATTCAAATCCCATATTTGTCACTAACCAGCTGGATAACCTCTCTGGGCCTGCCTTTGCTTACCTCTAAAATCTGGATGCTGATAACTTGCAATAACGAAGTAATATGTGGGAAACAACTGATACATTGCATTTGACGAAGTCTCCAACAAACACTGGTTTTACATCGGGGCTGGGGTCACCGCTAAGGGGTGAAGAAACCAGTGCTTTCTGGCTTTAAGGATGGAACGTGCTCCAATGCCCAGGACAGCAGCACAGAGACGAGAGCTGGAAGTTGGGAATGACAGCAGCATTCGACTCCAGTGGGATTAAAAGAGCATACAGCCTAGAACATCAAGAAAGCAAGACATGGCACGAAATAAAAGTAATTCACAGGAGGATAGCAACGTTTATTCAAGCAAATGAAATTTTAAAATCCTATTTACAACACACATCATCAAAGAATTGGAAATTTAGAATTAAGCAAGTTTATTTTTTAGGTAGTGGCCTCAAGGAATCTAAACTCCTTAGTTTGATGACACGTACACACACTCATCTGAATTCCACATAAACTCCACTATTTGGTGATATGTGTCATAAAAACATAATTATGGATGGAACAAAACAATTAAAGTTGGTTTAGTAATCGCATAAGCTGGTGTATATTTTTTTGTTTCAGAAGTTTATAGTAATTAAAGTGTGAAACCTAACACTGACAATACAGATTAACCTGAGCCCTGAAGCCTCCTGTCTATTTCATACCCTGAATGAACTGAAGACATTTTTTAAATACCAACTTAAAGTAGTATTTATCAAAAAATGGGAAATTTAAATGTTGAAGATTGACTTTGTACTATGTTTCCAGCACTAGCATTAATAAGGAAAACTATCCACCCCAAAATTTGAAAAACTTCTCTCTTTAACAAACAATATGGAATCTTGCTATAATCGCAAGTGGGATTCTTCAAAGACATTTGGCTCCATGATTTTCACCTCAGGGAAACTCAGCAGTGGAAAAAATTAAGTGGACAGTCCTAAGCAAGGTCATCACTAGAGGCCAAGGGATTGGTAATAATAATTTAGGATGACTTTCCCCTCTCCCTTTAGCCAAAGGTCTGGTTCCTACCTACCAGAAACCCCCTAAGCATAGAATTACAAGACAACAGCCGAGGAATACTGAGCCCAGGAGACTTTTTTTATAGAGAGGGGAACACAACTTGGGCCTTATCTCAGCCAACTATGTTTACAATGAGGAAAGAATCAGAAGCCATAAAGAGCCAGTGAAGGTCTCAAGAACAGGTTGCTGAGAGTGGCTGGCGGAGACAGAAACATAAGAGCATTTGGCATGCAGGAAAACAGCTCTGATTAGCTCAACAGCCTCCAAACTATCCCTTTCCAGCCTCTGATAAGCGTAGGGGCTCACCAGGCTGGCCTTGACCCCATACAGATAGGCTCAAGTTCCATATAATCTGTTTAAGAAGAGAGAGAACTGTAAAACGTATTGCCAAGATGATTAAAATTCTTTTAACATTTTAGTGGTTAATGGAGTAAGTCTCCCCTAGGTGGGAAATGTGCTCACTGGGAAAGTTCAGTGTCTAACCCTGACAAGTGAAAGGGGCAGGAGAGAGCTGTGTAGTAGGGGAAGCGACTCGCAGAGAGGACGAGGTAAGGGACGAGGTAAGCACCTCTGACCAGCCATCCCCTGTGAAATGGGAGCAAGAGAAAAGAAGAAACGGCAGCAAGATGTAAGACGGAACAAAAACCAGGTCAAAACAGGACACGCATTTCCAAAACATAATTACTTAAAAATAAGCCTAATGTTTGGATGTGAAGCAGGAAACATGTTTTTTTGTGTCAAAAAGAACAAATCTAGAACTAAAATTCCCACCAAACAAGTCTATGAAATTTAGCAAGATGCCTTCTGAAGACAGTTAAAACAGAAACAGAAATAATAACACGGAACTCAGAAAAAAAGCTATCTATAAAGAAGATGGGTAGAATTTTTGCCTTCTGAGCAACTCAGTCATAGATAACAGGTGTTTCCTACAAATCCTTTGCTAAAGGCCATCTTGAGGACTAACAGGTCAGTACAAATCTCATCTTACAAAGATGAATTTATAAAAGCAACATACATGAATGATTTCATGATAAGAAAATGTTCCTAATATTTAACTCTATAAATAAAATTTTTCAAAGATCTTCTAATGTTTTCTACAATACCATCCCTTAGGAAAAATCGGAGTCATATTTGGAAAACTGTAGGTTCTCTCAAGCTACAGAAAAACTGGGATGGCAGGGGTCCCGGTGAGAACCACCACCCTAGATGATATCTTACTTCCAGCCTCAGACACTAGCACCTTGTGTCTAGAGACAGGGAAGGAGCTGTCACTGGAGCAACTGGTCACAGTTACAGCAGGATAAGTATTAATTGCATCCCTGTGGGCTCAGAGAAAACCCAAACGTGGCTCAAACACAACCCTGTAAGGGCACTTGTGAGGACCACGCCATACCAAGACTAGGTATTTCTATTTAAGAGAGCTATACATACTGTGTTAAATGCTGTCTTATCCAGCATTTGACAATGTTATCTTTTATTTGCAATCTTTTATTGCATCTTTTAGATGCAATATTTAAGTAGATTTTGGTACCTGAAGGGCTACAGCAGACACCCTGTTATGTGTCTGATGCTGAAAGTATAAACAAAGGATGAATGAATGAGAGAAAGAATAACCAGGGAAGCCCTTTATCCATCCACCAGGTGTTTAATGAGGTGTCTACTGTGTGCTGGAAGCAGAGGCCTGTCTGAAGGAGTAAGCAAACAAACACGATAGTGACAATGACAGGTGCCCCGATAATAGAGAGTAACTGGAGGAAGAAGACACTCCAGATGAAGTGATTAAGTGATTCCTCAAGTGGAGAAAGGGATTTGCCTGAGGGAGAGGGCAGAGTCAGCAGCCCAGGGTGTGCAAAGTCCTTGAGGCCAGGAAAGACTTTATTTAAACAAACAGGAAGGAGATGGGTGCAGAGACCAGTGAAATGTGTTTTGGGGGTTTGTTTTTTTTTTAATTAAATCATAGCTGTGTACAATAATGCAATCATGGGGTACAATGTGCTGGTTTCATATACAATCCGAAAGATTTTCATCAAACTGGTTAACAGAGCATTCATGGCTTTTTCTTAGTTATTGTGTTAAGACCTTTATATTCTGAATTTCAGGTTTTTAAAAAATTAATCTATGCTATTTTTCTTTTTTTTATTAAACCATAGCTGCATACATTAGTGCAATCAAGGGATACAATGTGCTGATTTCATATACAATCTGAAATGTTTTCATCGAACTGTTTAGCATACGCTTTCATGGCATTTTCTTAGTTACTGTATGAAGACATTTGTATTGATGCATGTTAGAAGGTACAGGCGAAACATACTAAATGCAGAAATGTGTTTTAAATGCTGAGTAGCATACACTAAATTTCAGACCCCGGAGAGCACTTCCAGATAATTTTACTAAGTTCTTCGGAAGGACTCCACACACAAACGATATAGAGGTGTGAGACAATCACTTAAGTAATTCAGGCAATACATCACACAGGAACTACACTGTATTTTGAACTTAATTTTTTTTTACATAGTTAATTCAGCATAAAGGATAAGAAATACACACTGCATCAGTTCAGAGGATAATAGTACAGATATTTTTATCCTGTTTTTTTTTTTTTTTCGTAGGTTAGACTGATAATTACTTTTAAGCTTTCCAGCCTCATACGGATAGATGTTTTTTTTTTTTTTCTGTTAAGTTATTGAAACAAAATTCAACACTTTAAGAAATATCTTACAACCTTGTCAAATCTGACTTTTTCCTGTGGGTGGATTCTTGCAAGTTCACAGAGTAAACTAAGGAGAACTGTGCAGCAATTCAGAGCAAATCTGTAACTTCTCCTTTACAGTCTCTGGTAGTATTTTTGTTGAGTCATAGGTATTTCTCTTTTTCCCCCAGGCCTCACATAGGGAATGCTGCCCCTAAACTGAACACCAGCCCCACGCTCACCGTGCTACCTATAGTCTTCTGATACCCCTATTGGTGTTTGCATCCTCACAGGAGCAATGAAAAGTTGTTCTCTTAAAAGCCAAAGATTAATGCATTCAGGGGACCAATGATACATCAAATTTAAAAACTAATAATGGTAGAAAAATAAGAATTGTAATATTCTTATTTAAAAAACTTCTGAATTTGCTTAAAGTCTTTTTAAAAAATTTTAAATATTTTTGTGTAAAAAAAAAAAAAAAAGAGAGAGAAAGAAAGGGAGAGAAAGAGAGAAAAGAAAGATTATATGGGCAAACCGAAACAGATTCATCCCTATGAGTAACACATTTGGAAAGGGTAAACTCCTCACTGCTAACATTGTAGGGAGGGGAGAGGAGGTGGTCAGGGTAGGGGTTTTGACATCTCAGTGAGTATAAATTTTTGCACCATTTTTTGTGATTCTCAATATTGCCAAAAGCTTTTTTTTTTTTTAAAGTGGGCCAGCATGCTAAACTTCTGCTAACAGAATTTCATCTGGTCATCCACAAAATCCTTTTCTCCCTTTCTCTCCTTATAGTATACATAATAAAAAATAAAGTTTTTCCCAGTAAAAGCTTTTTACTTTTTATTATGTATACTATTTTATCTTGAAGGCCTTTTGCCCTATTTCTTTTTGTCCAACCTAGATTCAAACTCTCCTCCCCTGCCCCCGTGTCTACTACTTCTTCTCCTCCACCTCCTTCTTTCCCTGAAACACATACGTACATAGACTTTTATCAGATCACAATCCGCATAGCTTAGGCACAGTATCCTCTTGGGGATTCAGTTCTACAACGGCTAAACATTAGTAGTTTGGAGTTTTTAATAAAATATTTCAACCGTAAACCTTCTGACTCTGAAATCTTAATATCCTCTATGTTTCCATCTGTTATTTCTTCATGAGCACTGTCCCTTCTCTAATTATTTGATGAAGGTAACCAATTAAGCTATTGGATGAGATCAGTAAAGCACATTAATCTTCTACATTTAGAGTTAATTGGAAACTTTTATGGCCCAGGATATCCAGGTTCTCTGTGCTACCACTTGTATCTTTAGCAGAGAGTGAGGTGTGGCATGGCCGCGTTGCTGGGGAGATCCTAACTGTAGCTCATCTCTGTATCACCCGTGCCTGGCGCAGCACCTGGGATACGTCAGATGCTCAATAAATATTTGTAGAGTGAATGAATGAATGAATGTCGGTCTCGTCCATGGGTCCTCAGGCAGGTAGAAGGAAGTAGCCCAAAGAGCATGAGCTTTGTAACCAGACCAGTCTGTGTTGGAATTCCAGCCCTGTCCCATCCTAGCTATGTGGGACCTTCAGCAAAATGATCAACTTTTCTGAACCTTTGGTAGTATTTTCTCAAGACTTTGGTAGTATTTTTGTTGAGTCATAAGGTAGTTCTCTTTCCCCAGATCTCACATACTGATGAATGCTGCCCCCAAACTGAATCCCAGACCCACACTCACAGTCTTACCTAAAGTTTTCTGCTACCTGGATAATGAGGGTAAGAATACCTCACTAAATCACTGGACTCTTGTGAGGATTGAGAAAATATATGTGCCTAAACATTAGCCTTCATTACGTGGTGCCGCCTCCTCCTCCTTTCGGATTCTTCAACTTCAGTCTGAAGGTGGAAGATGGAACCATCTCACAGTTCTCTTTTCACCACACGTTCATAAATAATGAGTTTACTTTTTATTATGTATTTATCTATCTCAAATACCTTTTGCCCTATTTCTTTTTGTCCAACCTAGATTCAACCTCAAGATCAAGTTGAACCACCACTTTTTCCTCGAAGCTTCTATCCCATCCATAGCCACAAGCAAGTTACCCTGAGTCAGCGAGCACAGTACCCTGCCTCTCTTAGGGCTCGACGTACACGGTTGTGTTCGCATCATCTCTGCCTGTGGCATCTCCCCTCCTAGGCTGTCAGCTTCCTGAAAGACAAGGACGAATTTAAGGACAATTTAAGAAATTAACACTCTACTGCCTCTCTCTTTTCCTTCTTACCCTTCCTACTCAGTACGGAAAACTCGTAGTCAACCACTTCCACATGGCTCTTGGTAGGACCTCTGGTTATTTTTGCGCCTATATACTGTACTTCTCTCTCAACCATGAGTTCTTCTACACTCAACTCTTCTTACTCCTCCTCCTGGGCTAATGGTAGAAGCTGGTGCTTACTGAGCACTTACTGTGTCAAGCACCATGCTCAGTTCTTCAATGATCATGTCCCAGCCATGGCCTTGCAGGATGGCAAGTAGGAGCCCAGACAAGGTGGCCCTGACCCTGACTGGAGCTAAGGGTAGTGAAAGAAGGTTTTCTGGAAAACGGCTCTCAAAAGAAAGTTTTAAAAGAGAAAGAAAAGGGGAGAAGGGGAGGGTGGTTGGGGGGAGGAAGGAGGGAGTTTCGTGGGATCTCATCCAATGTGCACAGTGCCAGGGTGTCAGCACCCTCTCTGGGTGAGGGGCTCTTCTACAACTGGAACTTTACCTCGGAAGTGAGAACAATGTAACCTAAAAGTCGTACCCTCATATTCATTTGAAATTTTAAAAAATGGTTATCTTTCAATATGCTAAAAAATAAAAAAAAAACTGTCTCCTTCAGTCACTACCTTTTTCATTTCACAGCTTAACATCAAATTCGAAAGACACCTGCCTTTGTACACACTCCCCATGCACATACCCGACTCCTGAACCCTTTGCCATCTGAATCCCATGCCCACCTATCTACAGAAACCATACTTTTTTTTTTTTTTTTTTGAGCCTTTATTTTTTTGGAAAGATCTCTGATAACAAATTAAGACTTTTAAATAACTCTATGGATATTCAGATTTTTTGTTTCTTCAAATATTCAGTCAGGGTAAGGCCCCTTCACCTTCCTAGTCACCAAGGACTTCAGACTGAGGGCCCTGGATGGAAGGAGCCCAGCAGTATCACATGACTCTTCTATATGCACACATGGCAGGGGCTTCCATCAGCTCTTGATCTAGGGCCAGCATGCCAGGGGTAGTGTTCAGGAGTGTCCACCACTGCATTCAATTTTGACTCTTCCTTTGAGGACTGGCATAACAATTTGAACTGTAGCAAGCTGCTGTTTATGTAGGTCAGAAAGGTCCAGTGCTCCCAATTCCTCCCGGCCTCACCCAGCCCCTGGAAACCACATTGGACATCCACTCCCCTCCCACCCCCAAAGAGTCAGTCCCACAAGGAGGTGTCCACTTCACTTCCCTCCACCTGTGATTCTTGAGAAACACCCAGGCTCTGCCGGAAACAGATGCAAATGGTTTCTTTTGCAGAATGCTCCCTTCAGAATCCCACTCTTCCTCCTCCTCTTCAAGCAGACAACACCAAATGCCAGGCACAAAGCCCACCTCCTAACTTGTGGTCAGTTTTGTGGTCATTCATTCCACAAGTAGCACAATCCCAAGTTTCTTGGTCCTCACTGTTCAGGCCTAAACTGAGTCCCACCACTGACTTCTCCGAAGGTACAAGTATAGACTCTGAAATATTTTCCATATGATCCACGTCTTTGGATGAGGCAGAGAAGTTTCAAAGTGAGGCCCACAGGAATGAATCACTTAGTATGTGAATTGTAGCCACTGCGGCAGGGAAAACTGTGGAAACTCACTCCCTCTGTCTCCTGGGCTAGAGTAATTTTATTACACTGTGGAAAGGACTGATAGAACTTCTAATGTGGTTTCTCCTTTTCCTGATGTTTGATCTTTTTTGGCATAATCTTTTATATTTAGCTTCTTAATAATACTCATCATATTCTAATGGATGGTCCATGAATGGTCTCTGAAAATAAAAGAAAAGTAGGCAAACAGGAGTGACCTGTTATGTAGGTGATGGTAAACGTACATGTTTGCTGAATACTGTTAGATGCAATCTGCCTGATGAAGAGTGGAACAAAGTTCATAGTGGCGAGTAGAGACCAGAGAGGGTCGAAGTTGAGCCCAGAGTCTAAAGCCAGGTGGCCTTCCAGGTTTGCAAGCACATCACCCCACTCCTCTCCGCTGCTGTAAGCGTCTCCGGTCCCTTCTCTGATGATTCTCTCTCTGAGATGGTCCATCTGTGGGTGAGCCTCTCCCGCAGCCCTTCCTGGACAGTGGCAAGTGCAGGCAGCTTCTAGTTCATCAGTTGGCCTTGGTCGGGAGTTTTAAATGCTCCATTTAATCTGGGAACTGTAGCGAGTAGGGCGCCGGCCCCATATACTAAAGGTGATGGATTCAAACCCAGCCTCGGTCGAACTTTTAGAGTGGCGCTAGGTTACGAGGCAGGTGTTCCTAATTAAGACAGAACGCCGGATAATCGGTCCTGCTTGGTAAAGAAACTGGGGCTTGTTGCTTTGCAGATCTCCCTGCAGACGTCCGATCCACACCAACCGCAGGCATCCGAGGCGTGCAGCTGCAGCGGACCAGAAACCATACTTTTTTTATAAGTCATTTGTACATAGATCATGAATACATCTATGCCATTCTGGGATTCAATGTGCTGATTACTTGTACAAATTGGAGTGCTTACATCCTACTAATCAACATACCCTTCACCTCATTTACCCAAGTACAGGGTTGAGACATTTGTGTTGTACGCCTGATAGATCCAACTTGTACTTGCAATATGCTCCATAGGTTGGTCCCCCTACTAACCCTCCCTCTGTCAACCCACCCCCTTCCCTTCCCCTCTCCCTCCCCTTCCCACCTTCATCCTAGGCTATGGTTATATTTCATTTTTCATATGCAAGTGTGAGTAATTATAAAATGGAGAAACCATACTGTCAACTGTCCACGGCTAATCCTGGGCTAAAGAAGTACGATGGTCTCTTATGAGTGGGCATTCTTCTTTTCTCTCAATGTTGGTGACCTATCACGACAATGACCTGGCAGAAGCATGACAGAGGCAGAGCCTGGTTACCTAAAGGCAGTTACAGCGCACAGCCTGTCATCTGGTCTCCCTCCTATTGGGAGTCTGGCCTGTGTTCCTCACATTCTGTCACCTTTTAGGAAGGAGATGATTTACATCCTGAGCAAACAGTGAGAGGCAAGCCTGTGATCTACACGGGGAAGGACACTGTCTGGGAGAGACCGATAGCTTCTGGCATGACTCCTAACCTCTCCTAACTCCTACCTGGCTGGCGCAGGTTCCAGAGAGAACCCTGC
The DNA here is from genome assembly GCA_963573935.1 of Arctocebus calabarensis. NCBI lineage: Eukaryota > Metazoa > Chordata > Mammalia > Primates > Lorisidae > Arctocebus > Arctocebus calabarensis. Next base: position 2,747 of record CAUYON010026241.1, on the reverse strand, counting down.
TGCCGCTTCTCAGAGCAAAGTCATGTCTCTGGGTGGCTCTTCCTTATGCCAAAGGGTCTTCCATATTTGGAGCAGGGCCAATATCTGACAATCAGAGCCACGGAAGATCACTGTCCTCTGTGTGTTTGTCAAGTAGGATGGCAAATTAAAAGCAGGATTCAGAAACTCTAGGGTCCCTCATCCAAATACCATCCTCATGTCACCTCTTCTGTAAACTTTTTAACATAATCCACATTTACAAAAAATTTACAATAGCCCCAAGAATTTCCATATACCCTTTACGTAGATCCCTCAAATGTGAATATTTTATGCATTGCTTTATTATTCTGTTCGTCTATCTATAATTTAGCTTTCTATTTTTTCTAAACCATCTGAGAATAAGTTGCAGTCTTGTTTTTCTTTTACCTTGACTCCTTCGGTACATACTTCCTAAAAACAGAAACTTTTTTTTTTCCATTCAACAACTACCCCAATCAGGAAACTAACATTTACGTGATACTAACAACCACTGTGTAGACATTAAAGAAATTTTTCCCATTGATGAATGAACAAATGCACTCGAAAACAAATTCACTTAATCAACATGTGCGTTTTCTTCTTTTATTTTGAAGCACTCACAACAATTTTTTTCTGTGTAGTTATTTTTCTAACTGGAAAGCTGACTGGAATAATTTCTGCAGGGCCTCCTCATAGTACATCACCAGCAAAGATTAATGTTACCAATTACTGTTGGCCAGACTGACACTTCTAGTATTCCCCATGCATTTTTCTCCTCAACTGGTAGCACTTTTCTGTCACTTAGCAAAACCAGTCCAAATACAAGATTTGTGGGGTTAAGGTGCTCCATCAGCAGCCCTTTTTTCTACCTAAATCCTGAACACAGAGAGAGATAGGAAGAGATGAAAGAGGAGCAATGTGTCACCAAGCTGAAGTTGCCCCATCTCTTAAGAGGTGGTAGCTCTGGTGCTAAAAGCACACAGCAGGAGTGGGAGTAAACGGTTAAAGGGGGACACAGGAGGAAACAAGATCCTGAAAACGCAGAAGCAAATAAAGCTGTTCGGTAGTCACTAACCCTTCACCAAATCACTTCTCCCACTCCTAATGCCCAGTCGCCCTTTCACAGGGTTTTTTAACCATGTAAAATAAGGATAATCGCTAAGCCAATTAGACACGTAAATATACACCATTCTGTAAGGAAATCTCTTTAAGGAATCTGCTGGTTGGTTATGTGTTTCAGAAAACATCTTATTCTTTCTAATCTCAAGCTAAACAATTTCTCAATCAACCTATAGGCAACTCACTAAAGACATTGCCCTCACCTGAACTGCTTCTGCCAGTTCTTGTATGCAATCTCTTTGCAAGAATTTCATGCAATATAAGAAACCTTATGAAAGTTGACTTAATTACTATCCAGTCTGGGGATTGCGTCAACACAATAACTGATGAGGCTTGTGAGCACAGATTAGGATCAAGAACAGGGGACAGAGGGCAGGGGCCTGGGAACCAAGTGGCACTCTGGAGCTCCAACCTCCAGAAGAGAAACCTGTTCCCTCCACCCTTGCTGAGATCCGGGAGGGTAGGGCACTCTCAGCAGCCTCCTTCCAGCTCCCAGAGCCACAAACCCACAAAAGTGGCAAACCTCTCCCTTGAACCCACTGTGCAATGTCTTCCTGCTATTTTTAACAGTGGTGTTAAACCTCCAGGAAGTAGGACATGGTAAATGAATCATTCAATTGATCAACACGAACTCGGAATGCAGGGAAATGTATCAGGTGGGCTCAAAGGATATAGAATGAATCAAATTCTATTGTCAACTTTCAAAACTCGCGATAAGTGTATAAATTTAAATGTTTGGAACAAAAATCTTGGAGATGACTTTGACTAAGTTTTCAAAAGCTCAATTCAACACCACATAGTATTCATAATTCTATGAAATTCTCTAGGAAAAAGATCCAAAAATAAGAAGCCACATGCTTCAGGTCCCACAAACATGAAAAATTCTGAGGGCAGGGTCACCCCAAACCCTGAATTAATACTGAATCATTGTTCCTGGGGGAAATGTGGGGTTAGGTACCTGCAAGCCTCTGGTCAGGCTTTCTTTCAACATGCATAACTTTCTTCTTTGTTTCTGTTTCAAGACACCTCATTGAATATATATTGTTGATTCATGGCCAGTAGCACCATAACTCATGCCTAAACGAATGAAGCTTTTCTACCACATGTATTTTCTCCAGAAAGAACATCACAGCACTTTAGCACTATGCCTGGGAGCCATGTAAAACAGTGAAATCTGTGTCTATTGAGAGGATCATATAGTCCTTGGTTCTACTTCTGTTGATTCGGTGAATAACGTTGATGGACTTTCGAATATTAAACCAACCCTGCATCCATGCAATGAAACCTACTTGATTATGATGTATAACTTTTTTGATGATAAGCTATAATCTATTGGCCAAGATTTTGTTGAGAATTTTTGCATCAATATTCATTAGTGAAATGGGTCTAAAGTTCTCCATTTTAGTTGTGTTTTTACCCGCAAAGCATTTGATAAAATCCAGCATCCCTTTCTAATTAGAACACTGGGGAGTATAGGTATACATGGCACATTCCTTAAACTGATAGAGGCTATCTATGACAAACCCACAGCCAATATTTTATTGAATGGAGTAAAACTAAAAGCTTTTCCTCTTAGAACTGGAACCAGACAAGGCTGTCCTCTGTCACCATTGCTATTCAACATAGTGCTG